>VZTH01009137.1:114236-160058 GCA_013397815.1 Aleadryas rufinucha | reverse complement strand
TAATCTCATTTTTGGAAATATTTAGAACCTTCTAAGTTCTTTCTGGCTTACGCACAGAGACTTAGCTTTCCTTGCTTCTCTGGGTTTAAATTGGATCGCAACAACTGGTTTTGGTGAAATAATGTTGTGAATCACAGTTATTTGTAATCCACAAATAGATAAAATATACTTAGCAATACAGACCTGAATTCAGTCAAATGATGCAATTTCTGTTATTATTCTACTCTGGATGATATAGACTTTGCAGGTTTTCCTCCTTTGAAACATACTACTCCACGCAGACCTAAAAGGGCAGGCCAAATTTCTTAATGCTACTTAGTGTGGCGGTGGCCCAACCCACTTTCCAGGTGAATGACAAGTGGGTTGATTTCCCCGCCCAAGACTCCACCTCTGAGGGCGGATCGGAGGAGGAGATAAGGCTGTGATGCCACCGCCTACTAGGTGTTCCCTTGAACATGTCTCCTCCCTGGTTTCTAGAACCCTCTCTCTCCCCCGGTTCCTTATTAGTTAGTAGAAGTTATGTTTAATAAGTAGATCATTGATTATTCTATTATGCTCTGGAAAGTTCTGTTTTGTTACATCCCTGGTTGGCTAGTTTAAACTAGTCCCTCCCAATATGTTTCCCGGTTGGTTGTATGTCACCCCCTTGTCATTTCCTAAGTGGTTGTTCCTTTACTCCTCCCTTTTCCCCACTCTTCTATTTAGTTTCATGCTAATTAAACCAGAGAGGCCAGACCAACGGCCAGGCCAGACCAACGGCCAGGGGCCAGACCAACGGCCAGATTTGGGTGGCTAGTTCCCTCTGAGACTTTATTAAATTGCTTGGAATACACTAGCGCCTGAATCCTCCTTCAGTCTTTACCTTCGCCTGCTGCGGTTTTTCATCTGGGCTGCACCAGCCTAATCGGCTGTTGGCAGATAGCCTCAGGGCGAGCTGTGGCTCCCGAGGCAAACATCTGTGGTTTGAGCTGCATAGAACCCTGCTCCGTGCCGTCGCACCGGGACCTCCCGGAGTGTCCAGAGCAAGAGGACAGCAGTCGCCGCCTGCCACGCCACCGGGCAACTAGTGGTCAGCGCGGCAACTTAGGAAAAAGGCTAATTTTTTACGGCAGTAATAGATTAAGCTCAAATGTTTATTTCTCAATCAATTCATATTGATTCAGAAAACACAGCTATTTAATTTCATATTCAGTCCTACTAGCCATTTGTAGCAGCTATGTCACTGGACCACTTGACTGCTCAGAGGCCAAGCAGGCGACTTGCTGTGAGTGTCCTGGTCACCACACAGGACTGTCAGCAGCTTCGCAGTCGAGTGTATGTTCTCTCTGTGGGGAGCAGCCTGCTCTGTAACTCCTGCGAGGAGCTGGCAGCAGTCAATGAAACTCTAGCGATCGGTGGGAGCAAAGGCGAGAGAGGGACTCAAAGTAGCAGCAGTTCCAGGCTTTATTCCCCGACCCAGGGCCAGAAGAACAGGAAAGCTGAAACGAGTGCGGCAATGAGCCACGGGGCAGGTGCTGACAGCACCTTTTGTACAGGGGGTGGAGAAGGGAGGTACAAAGGAACAAACCAATGGGGAGATGACAAAGGGTGACAGGAAACCAATCAGGAGACTTGTAGGGAGGGACAAATTCAAACAAACCAATGGGGAATAACTGAACCGATCTTTCCAGAACTTAATTACATAGGCAATAGGGATAATACATAAACATGAGGGAGAGAACCAATCAACAACAGAACAACTCAGAACATTCTGGAACGGGGGAGAAGTCCATCATTTAGGGAGACACCCAGTGGGATGTGGTTTAAACCTCGGTGCTGCCCATGGCACTGCCCTCCAACCCGCCTTCGGACCCACTGTCCTGGGTGGGGAAATCCACCCACTGGATGTCATTCACTCCCAAGGTGGGCTGCGTCACTGCAACACAGCTACTTGTCATGCTAACTGTGTATCAGCCTGAAGAGCTACGTTTTCAGAGCAGCATGCACAAATCGCATTAGGTGTAACTGGGACTGATTGTTAATATGTAACCTTCCATGTGTCTGCTTTTGAGAAAAATTTTACCTGAAATGCATAGGTCTGAAATGTTACGTCTCTGTCGAAAGAGCAAGAGCTTCCTAGAGCACCTGGTGAAAGATTTGAGGCTGTGGTCCTGACACATGCTAGTGCAGCCTAAGCTCATTGACTGCCTACTTCCTGCTGCATAACTCAGTGACTAAACAGCCACTCAGGGTTTTAGCAGAAGACAGTTTAACATGAATGGTACCTTTGTGGACCATTTTGTTCTGTCTTTCTCTGGAGCAAATGCCAATATGGTTGAGATCTAAAAACTTGCTGTTCCATTGTAATAGGATATGCATTTAAATTAGAGCTCCGTGAGCTAAAGGATACCCCTGTTAGCATCATTTTCTGTAATCCAGTGGAAAATCTGCAAACTCTGCCTGAGTGGCTGGGCCTGAAGGGCTTAAACGCAGGATAAAGGCTGAAAAAGAATACCATGTATTTAAGGTATATATTTTGTTTCTACTACACCACTAGCAGTAAAACACTGCAAATAAATCCTATTATATTTCCTTCCCTTCTAAAATATTATTTCCTCAGTTATGATTTCAGACAGATGTTGTTTCCAAAGTTTGGATTTAAAAAACATTTCTAGGGGGACACCTGTACCAGTGCTAGAGGTTTTTTGTTTGGTTGGTTGTTTTTTGGTTTGTTGGGTTTGTTTGGTTTTTCGTTTGCTTGTTTTTTTTTAAATTTAATTTATCGCATAAGAAAATGTGGATTTCCAATTACAGTTTAGCTCTTGAAAAGCTGCTTGGTTTGTCTGTAGATTCAGCATCCAAACCTGAATTTTTCACAGGACTTTTTCTCCGTGTTTTTTCTTCATTGAAGTGCTTCTTTTAAATAAAAAAAATAAAGCAGGAAAAAAGTAAATATCTGTAATGTAAGTCAGACACACTAGAATGTTTCACAAATTTTTGTAGACTAGTGAAATTGGAGGGTTTTTTTTTGTTTGTTTGTTTATTTGTTTGTTCTATTTTGGGGAAAGGGGAAATGGAAGTAGGAGTGAGAGCTGAAAATTTGCTACTTGCTGAACAGGGGAGTTATGCATGTCTATGGGTCTATTTCTCCCATCCTTGTAGTACTCCCAAACCAGACTTCCAGTGTCACCTGGTCCCAGTTGAACCATCTTGTCTGCAGTGTTATATCTTCATGATTTGGATTTTGACAATGCTCATATATGTTAACAACTTGAAAAGGGTCTAAGGACAGCCTCAGTGGAAAGGAATGTCTAATGTGCCATCTGTGAGTGATGCCCATGGCAAATACCTCACAAGAGTGCTGTAAAGCAAAGAAAAAACAAAGAAAATATTAAACAGAAAAAATGATACGTGAAAGACTTCCAATCAACTTTGTCATTGAAAGCAACCAAAAAATATTTTGTCTAACTGCTAAAATATCATAACTGAAAGTAAGTGTGGCTGTAAATAAGTTCGCTTAAGATTATATGTTAAAATATTTTCTGGATTTCAGGTGAAAACAGCATTGGGGTCAAGTCTTTTCACATCTTTATGAGTTTATTTTTAAGCTACATATTAGGAAGAGGAAGTGAAAATCAGGAAAAGCATTTTATCCTTTTTTTTTTTTTTACTGTTGCATTTGATTATATGTATAGTCTCCTTGTGGGATAATCTTGTGGTAAATTATTTTAGGACAATTCATTATTTACTACATCCAGAAAGTTTGATGGTTAATTTCTACATTGGCTATGTGCTATTCTCCGTCATGCATACTTTTTGTAGAACAGAGAACCGATGTTGTACAATGTGTCAAGATAAAAATGGACTCAGGATCTGCTTTTCAGTGTTTTTACTAGAATATTTTGCTCCTGCACAAAGAGTAAGTTGAAAGGAAAGTTCTGCACAAAATATTGTCTGCATTCTCTTGTTTCTGCTTTTAAAATCTCATAAGACCTTTGCTGACTGCTCGAGTGTGTAGCATTTGGAAACTTTGTTTGCCCCTTGGTGCCTACTAACTCAAAACTTACTTGTAGTAAAGTTGGAAAAATGTGCCTGTTAAACCAGTTGGAAAAATGTGCCTGTTTAAACATATGCAAATGCTGTTACATGATTTGAACTTTGTGCTTAGGTGATTTTATATGGCTGAGGGCTTCTTTCATTTTTACCCACTTCTATCAAGTCACAAAAAGACAAAAATAAAGGGGAAAAAAAGAGAGAGGTATGAAAGACTAGCTAAGCTTGCAAATAGAAGATATTTAATCTGATCTATTAACTGCAATTATGCATACTGTTCTCAATGTTACTGATATGACCTTACTTGTACATGCTTCTATCACTTTGCGATAATTCACCTAGTAAATAACTTACGTTGGCTTGAAACAAGGTAAAATACAGCATGAAGAATTGCTAAAGAATGTTAAAGCTCCCAGAGTGAGGTTTTTGATATCAGTTTTGTTTTAAAATTCAAGAATAAAACCAGAAGTACCAGGAAAATTAATTTCATGGCCTTTCAGACCTTGGTCACCTTGGCACCTCTGTCTCCATAGTTGTATGTCTCCTCTTCTGTGCTGGGAGTTATGTCAAAGACAAAATTTTCTGAGTAGTGGATTTGGAGCAGTAACACACCAACGCAAAACCAGAAAATAAATGCATCAACTTCATCATCTTCAGATCCAAATGTCTTCAGGTTTGCTCTCCATCCTATAAAATGTACAATATGTTTGAATATATCTCAGTATCTGTTAAGACAAAGCACACACAACTGTTTTCAAACTCTTATGCAAGGAATAGAGAGCAAATTATTAAAAAAATTCATAATTAAGGGAAAAATATAATTTTATGTTTAAAAAAATCTAGGGTTAAAAGGTTTGTTGAATTTGGTTTTAATAAGCCATTTACTTGTTAATGTTTCATCTTAAGTCTCTATAAATACACAGGTGTGATCTTTTGCCACAACTACTTTTTAATGGAATAATTGCTCATTGCATCTTATTGATTTTAGGTTATTAAAAAATCCATGATGATTTGTTTTCCTTCCTGTTGAGTTATGAAGTGGGTCAATCTGAAGCTAGAATTTTTTTAAAGCTGAAATATGTCCAAGCATACACACTTTAGCTCAGAGAGTCCCTTTGCACTCTGGACATTTCCACTACTTTTGTTATTTAGCAAAGTTTTGTCATATTTATTGAAAATATGCTGATGAAACAGTGATATACTGTTTGTATTGAGGGAAAGAGAGGCTGACAACTTATGTGGAAGGTGTTCTTGTACAGGTGATTTGTTGGAATCACAGAAATATCACCATCATAGAGAGAATAAATCTATGGATATGACAGTATAGAGTGGGTAACAGAAGTTTCAGGGAGTGATTTCTGTTAGACATCTCTTGAATAACTAAACAGAAGATTTAGGCCAGTAGTACACACTAGTAGACTGAAAGGACTAGTTCATAGCATTAAATCTTCAAAAAGCAGCAGCATCTTCCTTTTTGTTGAAGATTTTTTGGGGAAAAAGCTTACTTTAAAATACAATTTAAAATTATTAATAGAATCTCTGTATTTATACACACACATAGGTATTTTCTCTGTAGATAATTATTACAGTTCTGAAACGAGGAGCTGCTTTTCTATTGGTTAAATAAGGATTAGAATAATTAATTAAAAATCTTTACTGTGTTAGAGTATTTCTTCTGAAGGTTTTGTGCATGATCACTTTTTAAAAGCCTTTGTTTACTAAGAAGTGGAATTCCTGGAAAACCAGAAGAGAGAATTTGAAAATGATTTCACATTGTTATCTCTTTGTAGGCATGAAATTTGGCCATCATATTTTTGACTTAAACAAAAATCACTTCAGTAGAAAGCAAAAACTTACTTAAGAGAAAGTTTGAGAAAAAGCTACTGAATGAGTCTTTTGGGGGTTTTGTTTGTTGGTTTGTTTTAATCTATGTAAACATCAAAAATCTTTATTTGCAGAGCACTCTCATCGTGCTGTTAAAACTTTGTAATATTAGTTTGCCGTGGCATAAATTATGTTCCCTCCTTACTAACTCACAGCAGCCCAGTTCATGCTTTACAGAACAGAACCAACTCTTGCACAGTTAAACATTACTGGCAAGACTTGCAGTGGTGTTGTACGCACCACTTTACAAACAGGGAGATATTTTCCTAACAAATGTTTCTGAGTTTTTCCATACAGGACTCTCTACCTGACAATTTATATTGCAAATATTTTGCCGAGTTCATAATAATGTCTGTGCTTCACAGTGTTTGAAAAGATGTGTGAGAAGGGCATGACTGTCTGCTAGAAAGGTCATTCTGTTTAAGAAAGGTGAGATGTCTCCTCTGTGGCTCTGGAGAAATGCTCTTGGTTCTAGGAAAACTGTGTTTAGCAGGTGAGAGTATCAAAACATGTTATTGTATGGAGACAAATAAGTGATTTTTATTTTTTCTTCATTTAGATGGAGGAAATATATATATTTAGTTTTTTAAGTAGCTGATTCCTGATATCCTTTTTTCTTTCTATGAATTTTATTTAATTTTTTGTTGCATTTACTTTGCTTGTACAGTAGGCAGCAGTGCCTAGCAAGTGTAATTATTGTGTATTTCTGGTTTACTTAAAATTTTGATTCAATCAGAATCCCTAAATCTGACAACCTATAATCAAACAAAGGGAGTACTCTAGTAGGTGGGGATTAACAAAAGGGAATTAAACTGTCATTTTGCAAGAGTAAATTGCAAATTTAGACCAATATGAAAGCCCATTTATGAGTCTCTCAGTAAATATCCCTTTTGTTTTGTCTAATTGCTAGTTTGAATGTATCAGACTCATCAATGGGATTAGGGTTAATAGATGTTTGGTCACGCATAACATGCAGAGGAGGAATCTGATACACACACGCACAAAAATTGCGCTTAATGAGCTTAGCAAATGTTTGCCATATTTTTAATGAACCCTGGGGCTGTCATTTAGAAATGCTTAGCAACTGCTTTTCCATCCTTGAAAATAGAACAACTGAAGGACATTAACACTATGTACACCATAAATAATGCGAGCTATTTAAAGATACCAACTGGGAGGTGGGAATGATGACATTTTCTGTGCAAGAGCCAGTGATACTTTACACTTCATGTGTGTGTTAGATCTGTCACATCCCAGACAGGCATCTCTAGTTTCCTACAGGGAATGGGTGTGAGTGTTTGAAGGAGATCAAATAACTCTATGAGGAGGTTTTTTTTTGTTGTTTTTGTTGTTTGTTAATTTGTGGGGTTTTTTTTCCTTAAGTTAAACCTCTTTATGATACAGCTTTCAAAATCATTCTCCCCTGACAATTTTTTGTTTCACCCTTCTCATCTTGTTGCCAAATACTTGCATGGAAGATTTTTTAAAAAGTGTGTAATTTTCATCATCTGCTTCTGATCTTATAATTTCTGTCTTTGCCATTAAGTAGAATACTTGCTTAAACAAGTGATGTGGTAAAAAATGGGCATACTCTGGGGAACTGATTGCACAGTAGATTTAATGATCCATTCATTAACCTCTGGGACCCATGCCTAAAACCAGTGAAGGCTGATTAATGGGGAATTATTGGAGCAAACCGTGTGTCTTGTGGTGTAATTATTTTGACTGGACATAACAGAATCAGGCTTTCCTCAGGGAAGGACTTGACTTGATATAACAGTGCAAAAAGTGCCATTCATATGAATTATGTCCAGAAGAAATGAGTTCTTTTAAGACTTCAGTTGCCATAGAGGCAGTGGATCTAAGATTCTTTGTCTGCACAGAGAAATCTTTTGAAACATCGGCTCTTAAGGCCTTGGATAGGGAAAAGAATCTGAAAACTGAACTGGTCTTTAAATGCTTGCTTCTGCTATCAGTCAAAGCAGACCCTGCTGTGTCAAGTGGGTAATGCTTTTTAAAATTTGAATAGCTGAGAAAAAGCAGTATTATTAGTTTACAGAGCTCACAGGTGTCACCAGAAAAGGCTCTGACTACTGAAAACTTGTGTTTCAATAGTGCAGTTTTAGCTAATGCAGTAAGGAAGGGTTGCATACAACTTCTGCTATACTAAAGTGAATGCCTCAGTGCAAAAACAGAGAGGTTTTAAAGGAAGGCAAAACAAGAAAGATCTTCAAACTTCTTTCATCTAGTCATGCAAATGTGAACATAAACAGTGTTGAAACTCAATATTTTTCCTTTAATTTGCTTGAATGAATTGCCTACATGAGCAAGATGGACTAAGCTCCTTGTTCCTCATTCTGCTTTTAACTCATACATTAACCTTTTTGAAACTAGAGGGGAAAGTATGATGACTGTCCTCATCTTAACTTTGACTTTCCAGCATATGTATTTCAAAATTTTAGAAATAATCCTTTTGGTTTTTCACTTCTAGAATATTTTATTCAGAGAACTAAATAACTCTAAAGTTCTCCATTGGTGTGCAGAGTTGTTTTACTCTACTGTGCAATTAGTTCAAACCCACAATTTCCTGGAAATGTTTTTATATAATAGTGATGTTATGCCTCATATGAAAGTCTTTGGCCCTACCTCAAATCTCTGTGAGGAGGCCCTCACCATACAAAGAAAACTACCTCTATGCTGTTTCATACATGTTTATGTAAAGTAAATAACTGAGCTCTGCAGGGATTGCTCAAAAGCAGAATAAACTCTTGGAACTGCTATGAAGCAGTATGGCCATTCACAGCTGCACAGACTATGGATAGGGGATTTCAGACTGCCGCTCATATTATCCATATCACTGGTAATGTAGTTTACATGTTTTACTACTTTATTTCTAATGTGTTTTATTTCTTTTAGACCAGTTTCTCTTAAATTTTCCCACTGATATTTTCATATAGAAATTTTATAACTGCATAGCAAAACCCTCATATTTTTAAAATTGTTCAGGGTGATTATTGGTTTATCATAATTTAAAAAGTAACTTAAGACTAAGCTTTGACAAGATAGCTTTTCATGCCAAATATAGTGTACATTTTCAACATAGTTTAAAAAAGGTTTTCCAGTTCATTCAGGAATGAAAAGCTTTTCAGTTTACACAACCATGAGGAATAAAAATACAGTTTGACACCAAATCTAAATTCATCACTGTTTGAATTGCTCTGAATAAGACATATCAAAAACGTAATAAATACCAGAAAACTGAAAAAGGCCCTGTTGATAGAAGATGCACGTTCAGGAAGGATTGGACTGACTGTGTGGCACAAAGGAGGAAGCAGATGTTGAGCTGATTGGGAAATGTCCATACGTATGAAAAACATAAATCCCTCACCCAAACATCAGGACTGTGAGGGAGTAGATAATGTGGGTATATCAAAGTAAAAAACAGTGAAAACAAGCCTGGGGGAGATCAGGAATATTTCTTTGAAAACTTGCAATTTTCGTAGCTCATTCATCTGGATGCAAAATCATACAAAAACTATTTTATGACTTCACAATTTGTGATGAGGAAGGTTAGTACTGCAATATGCTGTTACTTGGAGTTGAATTCTCTGCAGGACAATGGGAAGTGGTCTAGCTTTCTACCTGGACCCTCATGCTGCTGTAGCCTCCACAGAAGTCACAATGGGAGGCAGAGATGGCGATTATACAATTTGTACCACAGCAAAAAGATATTTATTTTGTTATGTTTCCCCTAACCATCCAAGGTTTCGGGATTTTTCCCTACAGCCTTATGCAAAACCAAGGAAACTACTGCAGGTCTTCAGATCTGAGTCGGTTCTTTACATGAACATGGACAAAGAGGTAGTTTCTTCAACAAAAAAAAGAAAAAAGCTAAATACTTCCTATGCTGGAAAAGTAATAATAATTTGACTTCAGGCATCTGCACTTCTTGTCCTTAAGACTTCGGGAACGGTGTAGTAGCAGGTACTGCTCCTGCATATGCACCTGTTCAACTGTGTGTGTGCATTGAGAGTAAAACCCCAAGAAAGCTCCCCAAGTTCATCATGGAGACTCTCTCACTTGACAGTCTTATGTAAATCAGTAAGATTGATGCTGTTGTATTGGTCAGCATGTAAAACAACCTGTCATCAGTACAGAACGTGATGTGCAGAATATCAGTGTAACTTGAAATTCATTGCATTTTAACACCTGTTTCCATAGCTACCGTGTAATCTAGACATCTGAGAAGCCAGCCTGCCTTTGCCAGCCTTGTCATTTCAAGGGAAATAAATTAAGGAAGCTGATCACAAGCCTGGATTATACAGTTTCTTTAAAGTATAGCAACCAGACTTGAAAACTAACCAGGTATGCACATCATTGGGACAGAATGGGTAAAACCCATTTCCTGTAACCTTTGTAGGAAAACTTGAATGTAGCCTCCTCTATATCTTTTTTTATTTCTCTCAAGCAATATTGTATGTTATACCTGGCAGTTATATTTGTAGGACCATATTTCTTGATTTTTGAGAAATTGTACCATATTCTTAAATGAAGCTTTGAAAAAATAAACAGATGGAAAAACGGGAGGGAGCAGGCGTAGGAAAGAGATACAGTTAAGTGAATGCTAAAGGGCTAAGCTTCAGTGCCAGACAGTTATTTGCATATGCACAATATGTTTCTGTCTAGAGGCATATTTTCTCAAAGTCTGTGTGTGTATTTCTATGAGTCTATATTTATCTGTATTACTGGCAACATATGTATGGCTATGAATAGAGTTGGGGTGTTTGCTAAATGATTTATGATGCTGCTTAATTTTTTTTTCTTTAAATACACACTGGTTTTGAGAAATGATCTCCTATAGGTAGGGAAATTGGAAAGAAATACAGGCATCATTCTTAAATACAAAGCAGTGGAATCCACAGAACATCCTGTTATATACATATTTATGCTTAGAGGGCAAATATGTAATGAGTATGCATACGTGTTTTCTAGGCCAATTCATTTGTAAAGTGTTTAACAAGGAGATGAAAACTGTCCTGGTATTTGCAGGACTGAGGAGCAAGGCTACACTCTCCAAAAGGTAATTCTCTGTTGGCCAGATTTGACTGACAGGAGGGATCAGAAGTTTTTTTTTAAAATCATGTTTTGTGCCCAACAATTTTTGACATCCCAAGAGAGAAAGAAGGGAAAGATGCATAAAGGTTTCATAGCTGCTATCTACATTAGGAAACTGTCTTGGTATAGCGTGACAAAGGGTCTATGTGGGTAAATATTTGCCATGATCCTAGTGGCTGTATTACTGTTGTGTTTGGCAAATGGGAATACCGAGTATGTAGAGAGTGGTAAATGCGGTCCTGACTATTACGTAATTTATCAGCAAGTAATTTATAAGGCTACTTCTATTACTTACATCAGTAAGTAACGAAATAAAAAAGAAAATTTGTGTAACTTTAAGTAAGTAGAGCCTTGTATCTATTATTTTAAAGACAAAATATTTGTTTAGTTTAGCTTCTATGAATAGGTCATTCTTCTTGTACTGGCTAATGCAAGTATATAGAATGGCACTGTAATGCCATATTTGACTTTTCCTTTTATATATAACACCTTACTGGTGAGACATGTCCTAATGAACAAAAATAATATAATTTAAGCCTGAAATATGGCTTAAGCAGTTGAAGGACACAGCGAGACAAAATCAATTTTTCTGTTCTTGAGCATAGTGGTATTTTTTTAAAAATTTTATTTTATTTTTTTCCTAGAGGTGGATATAAAGAGGCATGATGGATTGACTTTGACCTGTCAGGCTGAAGCTATCACAGTCTGCCAAATCAGTGATCCACAAGCTAAAGTCTCTCAGTACAAGCCTTGACCCAATAAGCTGAAATGTCTTAGTAAGAATTGTTATGGACTTTTGAAAGAATAATAAAACGGATTCTTTGCAGTGCCTATTCAATTAATAATTCAGCAGTCTGAAAGGTCTCTGGAGATACTGTTCAAAAGTAGCAAGTAAATAATATGGTTTTAGACATCTTATTTTTGTGCTTCTAAAGGTGTGGAATTTCTTTTTATATTTCCTGGAAATTTTCCAGCAAAATAATATCTCTGAAACTGCATTAGTTTGGTAGCTGTTCATAATTCGTAACAGGAAGAGATAACCTGTTTATTAAATAAATGATTTAGAACATTCTTTCCCTTTTTTGCCTTCAAAAAAAAAAATCTTAATTATGACTCATATTACTTTGTTAAATATATATTTGAGGCTTAATAGGGTTTCAAATTAGGCCAGCAACCCCATTTGTCTTATAGTTTAATACTCAATTAATCTTACTGCAAAATTAGTTGAAGCAGTAGATACTAAAGATTGATAAAGAGTTCTTCTCAAGATGCTGTGATGACACTACCTCTTGGTAGAAAGAAAACAAGGGCAACAGATTAGTAGTTGCAGTGTCTCTGTGTAATTGTGGGTGCAAGCCTATTTGAGAACAAGATACTAGTCCAGTACTTGGGATGGCATTATTTCTCATAATAAACTAAGGAATGGGACAGCCAAGGTAAGTCCAAGTGAAACTGGACATTGTTAAAAAAGAAAATGGTTGGGTATACTCTCCATCCAAAGATTGTGTCTCTTCTTAACTTTGCCCCAGAAATATATACAATGAAATAATTAACTTGTGGGAACAAGGAGTTGTATTTGGAGACCAGTTTTATGGCAAGGTAATAACATAAAAGAACACATGTAAAATATTTTAACCCACACTGATTAATAAATAAAAGTTCTGGAAAATATGAGTTGGAAAATTTTAGTTAAATAGTGGTTCAAATCACAGAGATAAGCAATATTCTGTAGAATTCAATGCTCTGGAGACTGATAGTGACTAAGAATGTATATTCTTATCAAAAAAGATCAGATAAATTGATAGAGTATAAGTCCAAGACAGGCATTAAACACAGGAACTCTCGTCTCAGCTATAGTCACCAGAAACCATGAAGATCTTCTTTTATTTGTTTTATTTTTCCCTCTATGACTGCTTCTGCTTGCCAACAGATAGGATGCTAGGCTAGGTGGAGCCTTGATCCAAGAGGCGACAGTTCTTATCTAGAAACTCTGATCCTGTAATTTTTTATGTCTACCTTCTTTGGTTTAGATTTGCACTGCCGCAGAAAGAATAATCTGGGTATTAGAATGCATGAACAAAAAAAAATGTGGAAAAATGAGAGGAAAAAAAGAATTCTTTTTCATACAATTAAGAAAGAGGATAACAGATTTGGTGCAAATTCAGATCCCAATGTATTGTTATGCTTTAGAATTTATTAGACTCACCAGTTAACTTTTAGCTGTTTTAAAACCCTAATTGTTGTGCAAGACTGAATGGACAGGGCTTTTAATTTTTCCCTAAAGAGAAAACATTTATAAATTCTTGGATTATTGCATTGTTTTGAATTATAAGCACATCCCAAATTTTGTGCTAACAGTCTAGGTAATTACATACTAAAGAATGTAGTAACCCTTTCATGCCAGAAGAGAATTTTGAAAAGAAAAACACAAGGTAAAAACAAATTAAATAAATAGAATATAGATATTTTCCACTTAAGACCTAATTCATAGAATCAAGTAATTGTTTAATTTAGAAAAGATATTTAAGATTTCCATAGTTTGAGACAAGTTCAGAGGAACATCTGAAAGAATGTCCTCTGATAGAAGGCAGGTTACAGCCACCCTCCACCACCAGGTTTGGGAAAGAAATATTCCTCCAAGGAAAGTGAAAGAGAAGAAGAAAACTACTTCTTTAACAAATACATGGGAAAAGAATAATAATGCTGAATAATAAAACCTCTCACTGTAGAGAGAAACCTGGCAAAATTCAAAGGCCTTCTGTAGGTGTGACTGTTCTCTCTCCAGAGCTGGGATGTGGCCCCTCTAGGCTGTGGCTTGGGCCTCTCGGTACTGGTGATCCGGACTGGAGCGGAACAGTCCAAGGAAAGTTCTTGCCTCAGCTAGCGAGTTGGCTAAACAGCAAAGAATTTTAACTCTCTGTCTCTCTCCTGAGAAAAGCTGAAAAACTCAGAAAAAAAAAAGGAAGGGTGCTTTCCTCTGCTCTTTCTGCCGTAGAAGCATGTAGAGGAGTAGTGTGACCTTGGAGCACAAAACTGCTTTAAAAAGTTCATCTGGCTTTTTTTTTCTTTCTCTCACACCAGTTTTAAAGGCACAGAAAGGCACAAGATTCATGTCTGGGCATAGAGCGCCGATAGGGGATACACATCATAAAGTCACCCCAAGACAAGATACAACTTGAAACCCGATGCTGCCAACTCCACCACCAAATGTCCTCAAGCACCAAGTCTACCTGTCTTTTAAATACTGCCACGGATGGTGTCTCAATCACATCTCTGGGCTGCTTGTTCAACAACCCTTTCTCAGAGAAGAGATTTTTCCTAATACCAAATCTTAATCCTTTCTGAGACACCTAGGTGCTGTTTCCTGTTGTTTTATTGGTAGGGACAGTAGAACACAACAGCAGAAGGAGAAGACACTTCCAGAGAAGTAGATGAAGGATGGAACCTAGGCAAGCAGCATGTCAGCTCAGCTCTGTAAGGCTGAAAAAGCAGGAATCATGCAAAACAACAATATTGTGCTAACTCAAGAGCTGGGGTCAAGGAATGACCATCTAAAATATTACAACAGCGGATGCTGAAGACCACCAAAGAATACCCCTGAAAGACCATGTAAGGACTTCCAGTAAGGGGTGCAACTATGCAAAATAAAGTAACACAGGTAGGTACTTTTATTCTGTTATTTTATCTGCAAAATAAAAGAAATATTATTCCTTGTTCAGTAATAATATCAAGTAAGCAGGGATAGCTAATGAATGTGTAATCAATGTGTATGATAAAACTGTTCACCTGATGCTTGGTTCAATTAGAGGATGGATCCTCCGGGTGACCAGTGAACTGTAATAAATAATGCCATCTAATACTCAAAACTCTATTAGAAAATTTCTATTTAACCAATTTTTATATCACTGTTGTTATTATTTGGGAGAAGAGACCATCCTCCACCTCACTACAATGAGGTTCTTGTTTTTCATCTATCTTTTCAGGTAGAGGTAGAGAGTGATAAATGTCCCCTGAGTGTCCTGTTCTCCAGGCTAAAATAACCCCAGCTACCTCGACCTCTCCTCATGGGACTTATTCTGCAGACATTTTGCCATCTTCATTGCCCTTCTTTGGACAAGCTCCAGTACCTCAGTGTCTCTCTTGTTGTTAGGGGCCCAGAACTGAGCACAAGATTCAAAGTGAGGCCTCACCAGACCCCAGTTCAAGGGGATGATCCCTTCCCTGGTCCTGCTGGACACACTATTTCTGATAGCCAGGATGCCATTGACCTTCTTGGCCACCTGGGCACACGCTGGCTCATGTTCGGCTCCTTTTAACCATCATCCCAAGCCAGCTTTCCAGAATCTATGCCCCAAGCCTGTAGCAGTGAATGGAGCTGTTGTGACCCTAGGACAGGATCTGGGACTTCACTGTGTGGAACCTCACATGGCTGGGCTTGGACCATTGATCCAGCCTGTCCAGACCCCTCTTTAGAGCCTTCCTGACTTCCAAGAGATCAACACACTCACCTTACTATCTCCTGAAAACCAACTGATGATGCATTTGATTCCCTCATCTAGGTCATTGAACAGAACTGTCTCCGACACAGAGCCTTGGGGCTTGGCCGGCCACTGTTGACCGGCCACCAGTTGGATGTAACTCCATTCATCAACCCTCCCTGGGCCTGACTATCCAGCCAGTCTTTAACAGAGCAAGCAGTGCACCTGTCCAAGACATGAGCTACCAGTTTGTCCAGGAGAATTCTCCGGGTAACAGTGTCAAAGCCTTTACTGAAGTCCAGGCAGACAAGATCCACAGCCTTTTCCCTCATCCAATGAGTAAGTCACCTTGTCACAGATGGAGATCAGGCTGGTCAAGCAGGACCTGCCTTTCACAAACCCATGCTGCTGGGTCTGATCCCCTGGTTGTTCTGTATGTGATGCATGAATAATAAAATTAATTAAGTCTCTAAAGAATAATTATGAACATTAAAATACATAAATAGATCCAGAAATGGACAAGTGTTATGAATATTTTTTTTTGGGGCAATAATGAGAGAGAATAAACCGAGCATCACTATTATCAAAAGATTCCTATCACAGTCATCCTCAAATGTCATAGCTGAGTGTATAAAAGCACTATAACATTTTTTTGGAAACCTTCCTAGTTTAATCATATCATAACTTGATCTCATGATATTCAACCATGAAAGCTAACACAAATAATATATTGAAAAGTAAAAAATGAAGAACAACTCAGGCATTTCATTAAAATATTTGATTCCTCTGTCTTGAGGGATGTTAATGAGTTGTTAGAGATCTACTTTTAGGAAAGAAACACAGAAAACTCTTGATGTTAAGTTGTTTAAGTGCTTATTTTTAAAAAGGTATATTGTTGGGAAAACACATAGGAAAATCTACAAACTTATGATTCACAGTAAATAGAAGACAGGTGAGTTTTCAAAGATATATCTAGGTCTGGAAAAATGAAATTAGGTATGTCTTTCAGTCCATAAATATTTAGCATAATTAGTCTCAACTCTTTGATCCACAGGAACTTTTCCAGTTCAGAAATGCCACCTCCCAACCCTTCAATATATTTACAACATGAAAGCTTTCTCAGAAACATTTTACTTGTTGCAAGTGAAAGGTAGTTAAAATCTTAAAAATCAGGCAGAATTTCCCATATGCTACACAATATTACTTAAATAAAATTAAAAGATATCCTCTATGTCTTGTCTTGTCTCCTCTGAAGGGCATCCTGAAGATAGACTCTACCTTATAACTTCAACATTTGATCCCAGATAGGTTAAAATACAAAATTACAGTATCTTTCTTACTTCTTGTATCTATGATTGTCTTTCTTACTTTCCCATTTTGCATGCCATATTTAGCTTTTTATTTGACTAGACTTTTCTTTCAGATCATCTGAAAAGGCAGAAGTTGTAGGTACTGTTAATAATTGTGGTAGATTTTTATTTCTCTTAGCGGCTTTAGATAAACAAGACATAGACTATCTCTCTTGCAGCACCATTTCAAGTTGAGTGACAGTAGGTTGCACACCAGTGCTTCTTCATATACTTGTCCATCCTTGGACAGTTTTCCATCAGTTTTCAAAATGGACAAAGAAACATTAAAAAAGAAACTTGAGCCAAAAGGAAGATTGTCTAGACATCCACTGTGGCAAGAGATGTCTCACACCTCCTGCCTCAGACTTGCCTTCAGTGAGGATATTGCTGTACTTAGCTTAGCAGAGGTGACTGCTGTTTCACAGAAGATTCCATAGGCAGAACTTTGCAACACAACCTTCCCAGTGCAGCTGAGGAGCAGCCAGCTTTTCCTTGGGCTGGGCACATTTGGCAAAGGGAAAAACACAAAGCTTTTGCTACCTACATTTAGTGCCAGCCATTCTGTAATACCTTTGGTCACATTCAGGTCCTTCACCCTGGTATCAGAACTTACTGGGCTGCTCAGAAATTCTGCTCCCTTTATCTTTTAAGAACAGAGCCTGACTTGTTTAAATTTTATATTTTCTTGATTTTTGGAGGTTTGATTTTTGTCTCTGTGTGTGTGCCTTGCTGACTCTATGGATAACAGGAAGGAGAGAGGGAAGAAAATTTCCAAGGACATGCAATTCTGTAAGGTTCTGTCATAGCCTCCTACCTCAGGTTCAATCTGTTTAAATAAATGGCATGGCAGTGAAGACTGGAGCTGGGCCTTGTTCAGTAATCCAATTACTCAGAATCAAAATGTGCCAGAGGCAATGTTTGATGATGGATTTTAAAATCCAAGAGCTCTCTCTCCAGCAGTATTGTCCAGACACAAGGGAGGGTGGTGGGCTGGCCCTGTTAGGGTGTCAAATGCTCTTGATACACCAGTCTGGTATTTGTCAAAGGCAGCAGCCGCCAATGGGATTCAGCGTCACTACTTTCCTCCGTAACACAAATAGCTGGGCAGCAGTAGCTTTAGGAAGAGAAAGGTAGGGTTGAAAACTACTCTGACTGTCTTGTTTGATGTGAGAATTTCTAAGTATTTCTAAAGATTTGCAAGTTCTTTACTCTTTTCTGATAGCAAAGTCAGCTGGTGCTCTGAGATGAGGAAACTGAGTGAATCCATCTCTCTTTCTCCCACCTTCCTCTTGAAAGCCCAGTGTTTTGTACAGATAACTAAACCTCAATGTAAATCCGACCTAGTGCTTTTTCACAAGACTATGACAAGTTCAACAGTCAGACCCCTGAAGAGATTCATTGCAGTGCTATAAGAGTAGACTTAAGGTCTCCAAGAGCAAATCTAATCTCACATGTCTTTCTCTAGGATGACGAGTCATCTCATGTTGCCTGGTGCTGGTATGACTGTCTAAAAAATTTAACAGCTCTTTCTACTTGTTAAGGAAGGAAAATGTGATGATGACGTTCCATTTCATTTGGCAGCACTTTCCCCTGAGTTCTCCTTGAATTAGTTACAGTTGCACATCAAAATTGATTTGGAAACAGGGCCTAAAAGAATACAAATGCCTAAGTGAACTTGCGCTTTCAGAGCTTGCAGTTTGGTGGAGTAAGAAAGCACGTGTGTTTTCCAGGAATCTATTAAAGAGCAAGTAGACATTAAACACATACATGGTGAATCTACAGAATGAAAAGCCAGAATTAAAAATCAAATAAATAAATCAAAACATTAAAAACAGTTAAATAAGCACCTTGAAGTTCACTCATCATGCTGTGAAGCTAAGATTATTTTGCACACATTTTCATTAAGAATCATCATGGGAGGTTTGGAATCCTAAATTTACTAGCAAGTTAAATCTCAGCAAGTATTTTAGTCAGTCCAGTGTGTTGACTCAAATAAGTGAAGTATATGTGTCTATAGGACTCACACAACCATTCCGCACATGATACCTTACCAAAGAAAGTGAAAATTCCTTCAGGCACTTGGAACTGCTCTGGTTTTCCATCATTGATCCTGCCTTCTTTGAGATTTTATGTTTTACTGTGTAAAAGAACAAAGTTTAGAATCAAATCAGAGGTAGTGGATTAAGAAAGACATCTTTAGCTCACAATATATTAACTAATTTCATGCCAACCTGACATACAGAAAAGGTTTTTAGGAACCTATTAAAGAACTATTCCTTGCGGAGATGGCCACACATCTCCATACACAGACATATCAATGAGAGAACACAGATAGATAGAAATCCATAGAAGAGTATAATTTTTTTCAAGTCATTCACAAAAATGTTATATAGTATCTGAAACTGAAGTTCTGTTCAGGCCTGAAAATGTGGCATCATTTATCCCTTGACAAAAGGGTCCTCATTGCTTACTTCTACCTCCACATGGTCTACTCGGAAAAGGAGGGACCACATAGCTTTGCCTCCATTTCATGACATAGGAAGACTTCTTTTCTTCTGCTCCTCTATTTATTTTTCGAAATTTATTACCTCATGTTTCAGCTTCAGAGTCGTTCTAATAGATTCAAGATCAGTTAGGTGAACATACATTGTCTGAATTTAGACTGCATCCCAGTTTTTAAGCATTTCTTAGCAGTCTCTGAGCACTGTGGCTCCATCACTAAGCACTATTTAATCAGATTTGCTTCAGTTTTTCACAGATCAGACTTTAGTTTAGAAATGTGAAATGAGAAAGACTTGCATTCTCTATATTCTCACGTGTTTTCCTATGTACTACCATTTCTTACATTATTTTGAACTTCTCATTAAAGAATTAGTTAATGCATCAAAGTAGATTATTAGTGGTTAAATAAAAAGGCATTGGAACAAATGATACTTTATGACAATAAGTTATTATTAAAAAAGTTTAGCCTTATCTCTAAGCTTGAACTATGATCTTCATATATTCATTGCTGCAGATTTTCATGCAGTTTAGTGAATTGTGTGAAAACAATTAGAATACGCAGTTCTTCTTCCAAGATAAATTCTGCTGAGGCCACATAAGTATTTCTGTTGTCAGTCTGCATAGTGAAATCAAGAGAATTATGGAGACAATGCTGTTTTTAAACATCAGTTACAGGTGATCTTTGAGCTAGTATAAATTAGGTGAGTTTTCTTGCATCTGTGTAGTCAATATTAAAAATATTTTCAGTTTTTCTATCATTAATTGCTCCATTGAAACATTTACTTTTTTTCAATGATTACTGCTAATTGTCTTCCTGTGTAAGGCAGTACATCACAGGAATGATTTGGTTTTGGACACACAATTTTATCCTTGTGTGTCTCTTCTTAATTCTTTTGGAATTAAGAAGAGACACACAAGGATAAAAGCATTTGATGATGAGAGGTGGAGTCACAGGAAAAAACTGCAGCATTTATTTATGCAACATAAGCTAATAAATATACATAGGTAAATAAATTCATTTACTTCCTTCCATCACTAGAATATAGATCCACTTTCTTGACTGAACAAACAGTTGATGGATGATGCACTAATTTAACTGGCTGAATGCTGCTGAGATACTTCCAAGTACAATGGACCTAGAGGGTAGATGGTCATGCTGAATTTGCCTGGTGGTTCTTGGAAATCTAGTGAGTCTGGCTGGGGATATGTGGAAGTCTGACATTGTTAACTGAATCTCCAAATCAAGTTACTCTTTACAACCATCAAGTTACTCTTTACAACCTCTGGTGAGTTGTTGGTGGATTGTGGGCTGCCATGCATGCATATTGAAAGCCTTCAACTGGATTATGGAAACTTATTGAAGGTTTGTTAAGGAAAGATATTTGTGAATATTTATGAGACAGAAATGTCTATTCCTACTTATTTTTTAAAGAAATCTCAAGACTATGATTGTAGGAAAGGAGTTTGTTAATATTGTGCCGAAATTATTTGGCTTATCCACCACTTCAGTATAAGCAAAGTTGTGAGAGATGGTAAAATCTTGGTGAGCAGGCTCTCATACATTGTTCATCATATAATTTATGTTATATGTATTTATGATATAAAATTATTTATCTCCTTAAACAATGATAAAACGTTAAACAAGGAAGGTCTCTAAGCATGATGCAGTTTCAAGCTGATCTAAGGCTTAATTAAAGTTGGTTTTTGTGTTTTTTTTTTTTTTTTTTTTTTTTTTTTTTTTTTTTTTCTTTTTTTCCCATTCTGTCTATTACCAGCATTCATTAGTGGTCTTTCAGAGGCTCTCACACTTAAAAGATTAAACAGTTTAATTGAATAAGCATTTAAAAATACCTGTTTTCCTCATACCTATAATATCACAACCTAGATCCGTGCATTTAGCAAAGTTCTTTCTGAATCACATAAAAACAACACCAATGCTGTCCTACTGTTCCTTATGAACTGACTGCTCCTCATACATGATAGTCACAAGTGACCACTTTGTGGTAGTCCCAACTAGCTACTTCTCCTTGGCTTTTCAAATCAGAGCATTTGATGATAAATTAGGAGTTGGCCATGAGATCCTGGCAAAAAAAAATAAGATATAATCAGCATCAGCTGAGCTGAATGCTTTCTGACCTGCATATTTTGTTCTGTGAAAAATTGCATTATGCACTTTGAACTAATTCAGGTTTATTGCTTTCTCTCTAAACCAAAATCTGCTTTCCATGTAGTGTAGTTCACATGGAACTGCTTCTACAGCAGGTCTACCTAATCACTGCTATTCCACCTTTTCTCTTACTAAGAAAGCTCTTACAATTCCTCAGACCACCCTCAACTAGGAAAAAAAAAAGATCTGGGAACTTTACTCTCTTGCAGCTAATATAACTGTCTATTTTCATGCACAGCAAGCTGCCCAGGTATTTAGCAATAGCTGAAAAGCTGAAAAAATAATATATAACAAATTTTTATGATGGACAGCAGGTAAGTGCCAGCAAATCCACTTCTCAGGCAGTGTTCTCAAAAAGCATTTCAACTTCAGTGACTGATCAATGCTGAACACTTGTTTTCTCCTGGCTGAATAAGGAAACATCAAATTTGAGGAGGTTAGAAGCAAAGCTGGTTTTGTTTTCAGTTTTTCAGATATGATTTTCTTTTTATCAAAACCAAAAGTGGGATCACAAGAATGTGCCTCTGACTGTACAGGAATGAACTAACTACTCTGCTAAGTCAATGCTAATTATTGCATGTACTGCATGCATATCTGCATGCTTTAAACAAAGATAGAGTGACTAAATTACTTATAGAGCCATTCAGACTTCTTTCCACTGAAAATAATTTCTCATACTTACAATATAAATTTGGATATATACCAGTGAAGTTTTCTTTTTCTGACTTCCTGTAATAGCAACCTAGAAATTGTCCTGAACACCTCTGTATTTTTTGAAGAATATAGTACACATGCCTTGCTCCATATGACATGCAAATACTTAAGTCTGGGGTGAGCCTCCAGAAATTTCATTGTCTTTATAACTATTTTGTGGAAGAGTTGCACTGGAAAATAATTTTTTCTCACAGTCCTTAATTGCCATTATTTGGCAAAAATGTTTGAGGACAAACTAGTTTTAGAGAAGAATTAGCTTAAGTATTAATTTAATGCTTTCTACTACATGTTTACCTTTTTTTTTTTAAATCCTGGAAGAAGTGGATCTTTTTTGCAGGTACAGTAAACCACATTTCACTTGCCAAAGGAAATTAAGACAGTAACTTTTTCTTTCTGCAAAACCATTCTGAAATGTTCTACAGAAAACAGGATACTTTTCCTTTTCTGTACTCACTCAGAAAGAGCAACTCATAAAAAGAATCAAATCCCTAGAGCACTATTTTCCATGAGGTTTCCTTCTTTATTTTCTTTTCCACCTTTTTTTTTTTTTTATCATTAAATATATCCATGGCTTCTTCCTCAAAAATTTCCAAAGAAGTTTTTAAATGGATGCCTTTAAAATTTTCCCTTCTTGTTACATGACTAAATATATGACTTCATATAGCAAAACACTTTAAATGATACTATACCTGACTTACAGAGCAAAACACTTTTGCATTTATATGATTTCTGGAGAGGTTTCTTCTTTTTTTTTCCTTTTTCTTTTCTGTAAAAGATCAAAGCAGAATCAGTTAAAGACCTGTTTTAAGAGATAATGATCTGCTCCTTTCTGACACATTTTACCGAATCTTGATTTATAATAAAAAATAATCATTGCTTTAAAGACATATGAGTTAAAGACATATGCTAACATGACATACACACTCATGGCAAATTCACACTCACATGAGAACATTCCTGTACACATCTAAACATATACATGTTGAGAGATTTCAATTTCTAAAATCTTGAGTTAATGGGCAGGATGTGAAACAGTTTTCTGAAGTTTGTAAATTTCCCTTGCAAGAAAGTTATATCAAAGAAATTAATGGTCAGTGGAAGTGATGAAATTTGTACCTGTCCTTCTTTTTTAAATCCAGTCCTTCCATTTGAGTCCATATATACCAGTATCATGTAAAACATCTTATTTACATAAGCCTTAATGGCTTCATTTTTCATAAGTGGTAGAATGATTGAGTTGCAAAGGTCATTCGGAATAAGTTGGCATAAACTATTTATTAAAATTCAACCTATTGTATTGTTCTGCTTATGAACCACAGTTTTCAAGAACTACTTATTTCCTATTATATGCCTTTGAATATTACACACAATTTGAAATAAAGCAAAAAATTTATCATAGTAGCAGTATCCACTGATCTTATATGGAGAAATAAGCACCAGGATATTTTGTGCCCTTTTGTTTGTGCTTTAAATGCAACAGGGTCATAGAAACTGGAGAGGAGATGGCTTTTGGAAATAAGAGAACGCACAGTTGAGTAAAACAGTCATGAAGTTAGGAGGCAGATATTTTTTACAAATGGTGTTTGGTTGACCATAGCTGTAATCAAATGCTGGCACAGCAACTATATACTTTCAAATGGGCAAGTCAAAATTAGCATTAGCTGTGGATAGCCATCATGTACTAAAAAGGAGGAAAGTCTTTATCATCTTAGCGTGCAAGGCGGTAAAGTGAAATGCACAAATATTTCAGTTTCACATTTTGAAAAAGGGTGGTTCTGCAAGTGATGCTAAAGTTTGTGTAACTAATTCAGGGCAGTGAAATTATAGTAATTTATGTCAATGTTCCTGGAGAGGCTTTCTTACACTGGTTTTGTGTGTATATACTGTGGTGTGAAATTGTGAAAGCCTAATTAATTACTAATACCATAAATAAGAATCATGTTTTCTTAAAGGTAATACTAACTTGTGGCAAAATTTTGCCTTAAATAATGTTCTCCCATTTTTTTCCATAGCTCTTGCATGTATAATTATCCAATCAGGAAAATGTGAAATAGATTCTTGTAGTGTTGCAAATTATCAAATACTCATCCAATAAATGTAATTAAAAGAACATTGATCCAAAAATAAAATTCACCTTTTGTATGGCATGTATTTCAGCATAATTGCACTATGTACATTTTGAGTAAAAGAACTCTCTGTGAATATCTCAGCCACTCCTCATAAAAATTTCCTGGAACAAAAAAAAGAGATTTATTAGACAAAAATTAAGGAGAATAAAAGCTTTATAGAGCCATACATGTTCACACAGTCCTGTTTCCAGCCATGAAAGGGTTCATTTTTGCGGTAGCCAGGAGGGGCATGTCCAGAACCCAGAGACTATTCTACACCCCATCACATCTTTCCTGGGGTGGGGGTAAGGGAATCTTTTCAGCAGAGAAGTGGTTTCCTCTGATGGAGTAAGCATGGTGGAGGGAGCACCAGTGTAATGCCGATTTGCAGCCCAGGGTGGGAGCGGAGGGGTGATTGAGAGGCAGTGTGGTTCCGAGAGTCTCAGGGGGAGCACTAAAACTGGGGACTCTCATTTCTAAACCATCACACACACACACACGTGCTTAAGAACTTGACTTGCTTGCACAAATCAGGTCTCAGTTCTTTGTGCATGAGGTCTATTTTTCAGACTTAGCTGAAGTTTAAGTGTAGCGATAGCCTCTTGTACACAGAAGAAATTATCAGGACTAGTCTTTTCTGGAGCATATACAGAATGTCCTTTTTCTCAAAAAGGAAAATAATAAAAAAAACCCAACAGAATTCTAGCAATTCTAACATTCTCTACCTTCAAAAATACCATTTGAAACATGACATTTCAGTGAATTAACATATACTAGCATTAAAAGTAATTAACACTTTCCAGGTATTTCACCTTGAATTATGTCAATTCTAGAGCTAGAAATTGACTCAAGGATAGGAAAAATTTTTGCTTTTCCCTTTATCATACTGAGAAAGCATGACTATCCTGTTAAATTTTACACCACTCTCTATCTAATTTTCAAAGACCACAGTCATAAAATTATACATTAAATAGACCACACGATGCATGTAGAAACCTGCATTTTGCTTTTACTGGAAAAACTAACTCCCACTTTTTAAAAATCTAATTCTATATCTTCTAAAGCTGTAACTCAATTGAGGAGTAAGAATAGGTAAAATGTTAAATATTTTACAGATATTTTTATTAAAGAAAAATCAAGTTTAGAGAGAGGAAAGTGAGTGTACACAAACTTTTCTTGTAATAAATGGGATAGGAATGTCCCTCACTATTCTAGCTTTCCTTGTCCATTATGTGTTTAATTATTTTTATCATTATGATGTTTTTATTTTTTCATCATAACATTATAATTCTTTCTGTGCTGACATGACTGCACCAACAGATGTGACATGTAATGATTAAAATTTTAGACAAAATACATTTTTTAGCAATAATAAGCAAAAGCCTCCTGCAGTGTAAAGCACAAAATAATGTTGGCATTCATTTGTTTAAGCAAACGAAAGTTTCAATGACTTGTACCTCTTCTGCATGTTTTGATAAAGTATATGAATGAGTGAAGCACATTGGTTTTGAAATTCAGCATTCAAATATTTTCCCTGTAGAATTTTTTGCTGGTCAAAACTAAATTATGTTTCTTTTCTGTGGCAGATATTTGGAGTAAATAAAATCATAAACTGAAAAAAAAAAAAAAATTGTCCCCATGTCTATACTAATAAATCTTGAGTTTCTACTAAGCTTTGTTTTAGGAAAATCACAACTCTGTCTTAGAGTACTAATATTTCCATGTTAGTAATTAATTTAAATATAACATAAAAGCAGCAGGCCCCATATGAAATAGACAATTAGTCTATTTGTAAGTTCATTAAAATATAAACCAAGGCCATGCTTAAAGGCTGCTCTTAATTTTCTTTCTATTATTTATTTTCATTTGTTTTACTTGGGCTGTTTTGAGTGCTTAAGTGAATCAAAGGAAAAATGTGCAAGAAAAAGAAATGCTATAAATGTGTTGAAGAAACATATAAAGTTACTTTTCATGCAGGGATATTAAGGGATTTGTATTTTTTTTTACAGTTTCTGTGGAAATAGGTCCTCATTGTCAGTGGTCAAAGGAATCCTAGTTTAGGAAACCTAAAGTTTCTCATGAAGTTTTTTTATTTGTGCAATAGATGTACTGCAGAAACTGCAGAAGGTCATGCATGTTAACTATGCAGAGTACAGGGTGGTCTAACTACAGATCTTGAGCAACGCTAAATATGTCCTCTGCCATTACTCCTAAACTTCACTATGCAGTCATACTGTACACACACTTATACACCTAAGAGCACCCTGTTTATGCTCTATGAGGCATATGTTCAAGATTTTCACAAATCCACAGGGAAAGTCGTTTTCCCTGTGGTTATATCAAACTATATGCAATGCATGTAATACATTGCTAATATTATCTTTTCCTAACATGCATTTTTCATCCAACCCAAGAATAGAACAAAATATAGATAAGGGAAATAGATGGCAAGTAAGAGATTTCAGGGCCAGATGTTAACAGTGATAAAATGCAAAATTTTCTCAAGTGGTTTCTGTTTCAAATTCATAGTTTTCTGTTGGACTAGAGCATGGCTTTTAGAAGAGGCATCACGAGTTAATATAAAGATATCAGCTGACAAATATTGTAATATGTTCTTCTGTTTAATTACCTCCACCACAGAAATTATATCTCTCTAGTAGTTTCAGCTGCCAGTTACCATTTCCTACTGTGCCTTCAACACTTATGTTTTCTTTTCTTTGTCTCATTAATTACTTAGAGTTGCAACTTCTGCTTGCATCAAACTTAAGTTGCTTGAGCTTCTCTTGTCTTTTGCTGTTAGACATATACAGTAAGTTTATCTCTTTCTGGTATTTCTTTTAATTGTTTCCAGTTTGCCAAGAAATAATTGTGGTGGTTTTTGGTGGGGTTTTTTGGGTTTTTTTTGTTGGTTTTTTTTAAGCATGAACTGCTCAATAGGTTACCAGAGGATGGTATATAGTAAAACCAGGACAGTATGCAAATATGCAATGAAGTTAAACATCTCCTGATACACAGATCAAATTGAGGCTTTAAGATTGACATGAATGTGGTGTTTCTTGTTCTACACTAGACAAGTTGCAGTTGTGAAAGCTGGGAAAGCAGAAAATTAAGCATGGTGTAGGATGGAGTGCCTGTTGTAGGTAGATCATGGCAGGAAAGACAGGTGTTTCCTTGTGATGATTTTGGTTAAATCTCAGCTGAATATAAGAGAAAGATATCTTCTTTCTTTCTTCATTTGGCATATGAAGTTGAGACTATCTATCTCTAGAAAGGAGCACCAGGTAGTGTTTCAAGTTTTAGGAAAACTGGGTAAATCCGATTTGTTGTTGCTGCTCTAATGTAATTATGCCTTTACATTTATGTAACACACAGTGTACACAATTTTCATTCCTTATTCTTTCTCTTCTGCATCATTTCTGCTATTCAGCACTGGATAGGATTTAAGCCCCTGACATAAATTTCTCTGTATGAATTAACATTAGAAATACTGATGAGAATTTCTGTTTTCTGTCTTCATTTCATTAAATGTATAGTAAGAATCTTAATGAGATAACTATAATACAGTAGCAAGTCTTTCAGGCTTGGGGAACACATACTGGATTCTTAGTTTTTGTTTTCAAGTGACCACAAGAACTAACTGGATAAATTTTATGTGAAATTCTGTTGGAAGGAGATTTTTGCTCTTTTACGAAAGATTGAGAAGTCTAATTCAGGCTACTGAAAAACAGAATAAACTCAAATGCAATCTGCTTCTCTCTCAAGGAGGAAGAACACTGTCACTAACTGTTCTTTCAGCTTGCTCCACGAATAGGATTAGAAGGACTTACAGACTGTGGAAAAGTAGAATGGGGATAATTTAATTATGGAAGGAAGACATCTTAAATGTCTTTTCAAAATACAGGAAGAGAGGTAACCAACTTCTTTTTTTCCCTTAATGCTCACATTCAGGATGAGTTTAAGTGGCAATTACTGAAGAAAAATAATTACATGGAATGTTTGAAGTCTGACCCACAGCAAATATTTACGGAGAATATATATCCTTCTAAAATAAATGTTTGTGATATGCAGTTTCGTGGTTCTTACTTATAATTGAGTTATGATATAAAGACTCTAGTGAATGATTGGAGAACCATAAAGCTTTTTTTTTTTTCCTACCCCTAGCTTGACTAAAAGTAGAAGGCAACTTATAATTTAATTATAAGGAACTCTAGGAACTGTATAGCTGTACTACAGTGAAATTTTTGCAAAGAAAAACCTCTCCTGGTACACTGGCTGAAGCCTACCCAACCTTTTCTCTTCCTCTTAATTTCTATATTTACTTTGGCAAGTAAAAAAGATTTAGGTGGGTGAGATAAAGGTTTGAAGAAAGCAATTAACATTTCCATTCCGTATAATACACATATCCTTGGTCTTTCCAGGCTGCTGCTTGCTATAACATGGAACATCCAGAAATTGAGGTCCTCTAATTGACAAAATATCACTCACTGTGTGACAAGCCACATAAAGCAAAACTCATAGTTCAGAGGTGTTCTATTGCACGTTTCACACAATTGGTGCTGCTAGAGCAAAATTCGAAGTTACAGTAGTGATGCTAAAGGAGAAAAAAAAAATCACTGGATCAGTAAAGTAAATTTCTTAAACCGTGCAAAAGAGCAGTAATTAGAGCAGTAAGAGGAGCAGCCTTCCGAGTCACCAAAGCAGTTTAAGAATGATTGCAGAAAATGCAAAGGTAAAGTAGATTAGAAAGATTTAAATCTTCTTTGACAGCTCATAGGCAAGAATTAAACATCTGAGATCTAGAGATGAACCAAATTTTATGGAGAACATGTGATTCCATTAAGTCATGACACTATTTCATGACATGAAATAGTTAGAAAAGGAAAAACTGTAATTACTGATGGTGCTATCGGTGCCATATTCTGTTTCCTGGAAATCATTATTCGAAGTAAAGAACTTCATTTGTTTTCGTGTAGCTTGGTTTCCAAATTTACTGAGTAGAAGGGATTGCTTGACACATACAGAATTTAAGTTGGTGTAAAAAACCCAAACAAAAGCTTTTTATCTAATGTCCTCCACCTCTTCTTTAGAATGCACTAGTTTGTGCAATGTAGCAAAAAGTCTTAATAAGCTTGATCCCTTGGCTGTCTGCACACACATTTAGTCACCTTGCTACCACAGGATAACCTAGCTGCCCTGACACCTACATGTGAGGTATGCAGCTTCTATTTCTGTTAATCTTCACAATGCCAACTTTTAAGTGCTCCAAATTCAGTCATAAGGCAATATTTCACACATACATAATTGGCATGATTAGTAAGTCTTGGGATAAAGAAAGGAAGCTGATATGTGCATGGTGTAATATGGTGTAGTTTCTCAAATTTGTTCTATTTCCAGTAAGTTGGTTCTGTGTTTATACCAAGAAAATACTAATATGTCTTATAGAAACTGTTAAAAAGAAGGATTCTTCTTTTTAAACCCAAAATTGTGGGGGTTTTTTATTCATTATTAATGCTTATGTTCCAAAAGAGCTCAATGTGTTTAAAAATAGGATTGTTTAGGAAGGTTGTTGATTTTGTCATTTGGAAAATGCTTGGGAACTAGTTGCTTTTTTACAAGTACACTGACTCTTCAAAACTACCTTACTATAAGACAAAAAATGATAGTCAATACTTGTGGTAGACGTATTTCGTGTTAAGACTCAGAATTCTGTCACTACGAGATTAATTAACTCACTGTCTTGGTGAGGATGTGTGACATGCTTATAACTATTTTCAAGATAACATATTACACAGAGGCAACACACACTTTTTGTTACGTAGAAAGAATTGTGCCAAATTATGTGAATGAGTTAATACCTTCAAATTTGATAGGGAATCCTAAGTTGGGTAAAATCTGTGTTCCATGCATCCAGCCATCAAGCTGTTGTAGCTGAAGGATGTAATACTGTACAAGTAACCACAGTTTATGGGGACAGTTAGTGTTTCACATGAGTTTAGACATCATGAATGACATTTCATTTTCCAGTGACATTTGAGGGATAACCTCAACAAGTTTGCACAGTTAAACTTCCAAAATGCTTAAAAATCACTTATATCTCTTTCACAAGTCAGATTATATTGACCACAATATTCCATTCAACTAAGAAAATTTCCTTTACATTTTAGTATTATTTGGTAGGGTTCTAGGGAACATGGGAGATCTTGAAAAATTTAGGTTTTTTTCTTTTTGCCTGGGATGCCTAAATTCAATTTTCATTAGAAAGAGACTAAGTTTTGAGTCTGGGTCCTAATCTTATGAAACAAGAATAAATAATACAAAACATCTACCTATTGGTGTTTTTTCTCCCTTTAGTCTTTGGTAAAATTAATCTAAAGCCTCAAATTCTTTCAATTTTCCCAGGAATCTTCGTAAAAGGCCAATTTTTTCTTCTTTTACTTAATTGAGTAGTCTTTCCAAGTCAAATTCTTTCACCTCTCCTCCTGTCATTTATTAAGTTCTCTTTTTAATAGTCCATGTGTATGTGCAAGTTTGACTTCAGGTGCGCAATTCTGAAATCTTAATATGCAACTTTTTTATAAACAATACAAAGAAGTTGACAGGTCTCAAAGGGGCTTGTGTGAAAAGATAATTAAGTGCTTTAGAGAGTGTCAAGAGTCAATAGCTCAGCACTGTCAGCATTCTCGAGTGTTACAGGCTATAATTAGATGGCATGGAGGTGTAAGAGATGTTTGGCAGTTTATTCCAGCATGATCTCGAGGGTAAAAGTAAAGAGCTGCCTCAAAATGTGACACTATGAGTGAGGAGAGCAGGAGCATTAAAACCTCACACATGTCTTTTAGTGACTTAGACAAATTGCTCCTTTGTGGAGATGCCACTCTTTGCAAAATTTTCACCCATCTATCCAGTCAGTTTTATCTTATGCCCCAAATTTTGATTGTGAGGTCACTGGTACTTTTGCCTTTTAATATTCCAATTCCTGACTTACTAAATTATTCAGTAAAATTTTCAGAAGCACCTATTTGATTTAACTATTGCTATTTAGATTAATCTATAAGACAAGTAGTTTACTTGATTACTGAATTCTGTACTTCTCTAAATATAATAATTTACTTCCTTTTTCTGTTACTTATCCACTATTAGCCCTACACCTTATGTTAATACAATACCATCCTTCTCAAAATCCCAAGGATTTTAATACTTGTTCAAGATAAAACCTCTTATACCTACCCATTTCAAATTGTTAGTGATGCCTGAAGTGGCCACCTAAAAACAGAGACTAGACAGGAATAAGGGAATAAAGGTAGGTATTTATTTAAAGGGCCTTCAAAGGTACAACCTGGGCAGGCCAAAGGCGACACCCAAGATGGACCCCAAGTGACAAGTTCTTCTCCCTTTTATAAGTTTGATCTATTTGCATATCAGGATCAATTCTCCAATTACAACCCCAGTTAATTATTTAACTACCCCAAGTTTGCGCTCCTCTTCAGAGGCTTTTTAGTTTACACATTTTGGGCCTAGGACAGTCTCGATGTCCTTGAAGAGCAGACCCAGAGAAGCTTTGTTATGTCTAACCAGCATGAGAGAAGTAGTTAACAGGCTACGAGAAACTTCAGAGTTACACACTAGGCAGTACAGGATTTGAAAAAATATGAAAATTAAAACTTAAGGCATTATTAGAAGCTCAGGTTTTGGACTGAAAGTTAATTCCCACCATAACTTACATTTTTGACCGCAACCAGTTTTCTACATCAACTAATATAATTAAAGGTTAGCTTTATAAGAGTTTATGTGATTACGGTCATGATTATTAAAGTATCAGTCATCCACCTTTCCATTAGCATCCTACTTGTTAGTTAGCAGCACACAGAAACAAAATATTAAGACTTCCAAAACAGGAGATTACCACTTAGTGGAAACCTCCAATGGCACAGAATAATTATTAATTATTATCATCATCATTATTTGCACTGAAGAATGACTCTGGGATACCTGTGTGCTTCCTTCCTGCGCACAGCCTTATCTACTTTCAGATCCTGAAGCACTATTTGTATTAACTGCATACTAAATGAAAAGGCAGTACTTCAGGAAAGTCATGGTATGACATGGAGGTTTTTTCCCCTTTTTCTCCTAGACATGTCACAGAAAGGATTATCAAGCACTGGAACAGGCCGCTCAAAGAAGTGATGGAGTCAGCATCCCTGGACATGGTAAAAAGACTTGGCTATGGCACTTGGTTTAGTGGTAAACATGGTAATGGTGCTAGGTTGTCAGTTGCATTGGGTGATCTTAGAGGTCTTTTACAACCCTAATGATTCTATGATTCTTTGATTCACAAACTAAGATGACTCACTGGAGTCCTCTCTGAACATCTCTTGATCATATCCCTGCCCTAGCTCCAGAATTACATTGCTTATAAATAATCAAGAAAAGTTGAAAGATCTGTTAAAAGAAAAAAAAAAAAAAAAAAAAGGCTTAGCTGCTAAGCCATAGGGATTTTCTTAAATTAATCCAGTCACATTCTTCATAAAAGACAAATTATTAAAGCATTTAGCATACTGAAGGGATGCTAACAGGAAGATAGCATGTGGCCTCAGTTTGGCTCCATGATCAATAGGATTTTTTCTGCTATTGTTAAGCTGTTTCCTCCAGAGTGGACCTTAAAGAACACAGAACCTGTTAATTTGAATTGAAGTTTACCTTCTGCTCAAGGCTGTTGGCACTTCATGTCTCAGTGTACCAGAAGAAGTGTGCTAGGTCACCTGAGTTATGTGACATGGGGCTACTAGGCAGGTCCTCCTTTTGCTCATTCCAGCTAGGCTCATGTGCCACCAGAGAGTTTTTCCCCAGACCTCACCATTTGCAATAGTCTCTGATCTAGTAAAAAACAAGCAATAGAATAGAAAGGATTTTTTTCTTTCTCCAGCTTTTGTTAGAAAGATTTGACCTTTCTTAATCCTTGAAAATTGGGACTTCAGGTGTTTTCATTTGGAAGAGGATTTGCTGCTGTGAAAGCCTGCTGTCACAGAGTAAGAGCTATGGTAGGGTGAGATTTTTAACTGCTTTTCCAGAAGCCTATTCTGTCAACTACTGGAGCCAGTCAAGGAGTGAAAATCTGTGTTGTTTGTTGAGAAGTTCCACTTTGTGACACTCCCCTACCCTCATCCTCATCTTTTCTGTTCCTGTATAACAAATTTGGTAGTGAAAGTATTCTGAAAATTTGAAAATTATCCTCTGATAGGGGATTTTTGTGTAAATTATTGTCATGCATGTCCCTTAATTCAATTCTTTGAGCATTTCATTGAAGTGTTAGGAGGAGATGAATGAGTAGGTATTATTTAGTGAGATTCGTGAAAATATTTGAGAGAGGTCATCTTTGTGGGCTGTTATGGAAGCTAAATATTTATAAAGAGAAAAAATACATAACATCATGGATAAATGACAGACAAATGAAAGCAAGCAAAGAGTGAGGTTAAACTGACTGTGTTGGTAGCAGAGCCCATTGGGATTCCACACTGAGGTTCTTTATAATGATTTAAGCACATACATAGACAAAACAAGACATAATTAGTGAAATAGTACTGTATCGAGTAATGGAAATTACTTACATGTTTCAAAGGCCTATGAGAAACTTTAAAGCTATCTGATTGTGCTAAGTAAACCAAGCTGTTAAGAAGGAAAAACTTCTCTTGTTACTCGGCTTCTGTCCTTAAAAACTTTTAAATCTCATGATGGGAATGATACAGATAGTATGTTATCACTCTAAAGAAAATAGCAGTACGGCCCTCAACTAAAATTTTCAATTTTCTAGCAATATAAGTCTCCCTGTGTAGAAAAGGATATTGAAGAAGTTGAAACTGTTCAGTGAAAGATGAAGGAAATTATTATGAAGAGAAGTCTGTTAAGGGAGTTGAAAAACACTTTAGAGCAACTGAAAAAGGATTTTTTAATCTTAGAAAGGAAATGAAGAAGAAGAAACAGGATAAAAATTGAAAAAATAGTAAATGGTAGGGAAGAAATAGCAAAGAACATCCTGTTCCCCTATTGTGAAGCTCAAGAACAAGAGATCATTCAAGAGAGCAAAAACTGCCAGTTAGAAACATCAGTGCATATTTGTGAAAGCAGTGTCCCACACAACACCGTTCCAGTCAATAATTTTGTGTAATTATTGGGATGGCTTGAAAGTTCATAGAATCATGAAATGGATTAGATTGGAAAGGACCTTAAAGATCCCTAGTTGCAACCCATCCACTATGGGCAGGGATGCCACTCACTTAACCAGGTTTCTCATCTCTCCATGCAACCTGACCTTGAACATTTCCATCCAGGGGTGGAGCAACCACGTCTCTGTGAAACAAGTTATTGAGCAATATAAATGCTCAGAATTCTACTTATCACTGCAGCCAATCATTTTGGGAGGTATTAGAGCTGCATTCTGGAGGACATAAAAGCACACCTAGTTAAAAGGTTAGGAGAGATATAGTATTAATACAAATTATTCCATGTCTGCCAAAATGAATTGTTCTTCTTTGAAACTTTCAGAACTGTACGGTCTTGAAAATAAAACAGATTTCAGCACACTCTATATCCTGTTGAAATCAAGGTATAATCTTTTGGATTTCACATTCTTAATTCTACTCCCTGAATATTCATACACTTTTTCATAAGTTTGTGTGCATCTCACTCAGTTAAGAAAATGAAATGTACCTGTATCTTTTGTGATTTTTGTATCAATAGAAATATGCTGAACTAAAACCCTGTTGCAATGCTTAAATCTATTTGTAAGACCATGCTCAAAATAATTGTGGAAGTAGGATTTATGATCTGAAGTTAATTAGATGCTGTAAAAGTTATGTTGATTTAATATATAAAATTATAATAATAGTAAAATTGATACAAAGGCATGCAAATAATTTGTTTCCAACATTAGACAGGATGGTGTTACCCTAGAGTGCCACCTGGTAATTCTGAGAATTGGTTGTGGTCAGAAAATAGCTTTATTTTTTTCTTATCAAAAAGAGAAACATAAGTGGCAAAGTACAAAGACAGAATGATTTCTCTAAACAGCTACAGGGTAAGAAATCATTATGTCTCAGGGTTTAGAATGTTTAGTAGGAGAAAAACAGAAAGAAAACCCAAAAATCCTAAAAGCCCTCTCTGATAGTCAGAGAAAAAGAGTAAAGAGCAGAATTTTAAATAGGACCTCAACATTAATAATTAATGAGAACAGAGATGACATAATTTCTTTTACATACGTGAGTACAATACAATAACCAAATCTGACTCATCTGGTAGTTTGATTGCTGTGTTTGAAATTCCACCATAGTTAGAGCAGGTGGGGGAAGAATGAAGAGGGAAGGTGAGGACAATGTTTGTAAAACAGGCTTACAGAAAAGAGGGCATAAAAATGTTGAATAGAATTTTACGCTTTTTAAAGAAAGATACTGACAGACAGATGACCTTTCTAGGAAAATATTTCTTTAAATTCAGTTTTTCAAGATCCAAAAGTTATAGTTCAGGGAGGCAGGTAATATTTTTTCTTTGACAGAGATCTTTTCTCATTTGTGGAGAAACTGCTCACTGCTGCTTATCACTGATCACATGATCCTTCATATGAAGTCCCTGTAATTTTCTGGGTCCATCCAGTTCTCTAAACGTGATTCCTTTACCAGCAACAAATATTATCCTACATGATATAATTTTACATTTCTGAACAAATTTTAGCAATTTGATTAAATCACAATTCATTCAGAAGGCATGGAAACTACTGTAAAAAAAATAAAAGAATAAAAATTCCCTTCATGTAGTTAATCATTAATTTAATCTCTCTTTCCATTAAAGCATACGATAATGAGAAATTCTAAGCATGCAATTATGTAAAGTTTTCTCCATGTCACCTGTGCTCCTCACAAGTTCTGCCTTTATTGTGTAGCTAGGACCTGAAGTCTTATCCTAAGTAGGTAAAATTACCAACCAGAAGCTTTAAAGAGCATTTAAGAGTTTTTTCTAATTCTTCTGAGTTGCACAGGTGGAATGGTGGTAGGAAAATGGAACTGGTCACCTTTTCAGAGGACACTCATCTGCAAAAATATAAGTCATGCAATCCTTAGGTATCAGGAAAAAGAAATAATGACAGATGGGTTGTATCCTGGTAAAATGCTGTTATACTGCTTATTTTGCATGATAAACATTGTTTCCAAGAAATATAAAGCAACCTAATTTCATTTGCTCTTCTGTTATATTCTACCAGGTTCCTGTGCACCTTGAAAGGAAGTAGTGGTCATTTATTTGATATATGTTTGCTATGGAGTACAATTTTTAATTTTTCAGTGAATCACATTTCTATATTTGAGCCATTGGGCTATGATATAGGTTTATCAGGAGAAATTAAAAACTAAAGGGGAAAAAAAAAAAGAGAGAAGAAGATACCAAGTCCACTCCTTTTTTACAGGCTTAGGTATGGGACAAAAATTCTTTGGAGGCTTTATGGAATTTGTACTATGTAACAATAATAAAATCAAAGAGACAAAGAAACAACAAAAAATTATCCCTAAACCTAAAGTTAATATTTTGGCTTCAGCCCCAGTGGTTATATTTTGTCTTTCTTTACCAAGTATATAACTAATCAAAACACCACCATGCTGAACATCAGTTCTCTCAGCTTACATTTGGCAAATTCTGAAGGGATTTTAGGTTATATCATAAATATTCTATCTGTGATGTCTTCAATCTTGTATGCTGGGGTTTTTTTAAATTAAGATATATTCAATGAATATTTTATATCTTAACACGTAGTTGTTCTACAGTAAGTCGAGTGGTTTCAAAAGAAGCAATCCTTGTGAGTGCATAACCATTTTAAATGTACCAGATTAGATGTATGTTCACGTATTTCAGGGAGTCTGCCTCCTTTATACAGGCTTGACATGAGGGCAGGATGAAGATCACTGATGAAGATTGTTATGTGTCAAAAGGAGTATGATTATGTGACTCACCTTGTTTTCCATTATATATAATTTAAAAGCATCCTGTCATGGTATTTTTCATAATTAAAAAAGTCCTTTCTATTGTTTATAATTATCCCTTTAGTGCTTGACATTGAAATCTGTTTCCTTACTGATTTATTTTCTCCTTTCTTTGGAAGTACTTGAGTTGAGTTATTGAAGAATTACATGTGAATGGGACTTAATTCTTATACATTCTACTGAGTGGGGAGAGAATTTCTATGTAGTCCACATTGATGATTTGCTTGACAGTCCCCTGGATGCCCTCACTGGAATCTCAGATCCATGTTATGTCTGTGGACAAGCTGCATGTGGCAATATTGTGCTGCCTTCTGTAGTGTCTTAATGGTCCATGTTATGCAGAAAAATAGGTATGTGAGGGGAAATATTTTCAGTTAAAAACTCAGCCCTGAGTCAGGGTATTTCTTCCTTAGAAAGATTCATGTGAGGACATATAATATACTCCTTCATCAGTTTGTTGTGTGACTTCCGTCTTCTATCACCTAGTGTCCATCACAGACAGTCACTTCCAAACATATTGCCTGCACTCATCTATCATACTATTTGCCTACATTCTTGATCCTCCCTCAAACTCCAGCAAGTCTGATAGAGATATCTGACTTTTTACATTGCATAAAATAGCATGGTAAATTTTACATTTAAGACGTCAGGCTGAGATATAAGGTCTTCGCCTAACAATTTTCTCACTGAGTCACACCTGAGGTTCAGCTAGCCTATTTTCCCATTCCTCACTGACCAGACAAAAACTTATTGCTTGCAGATAAAGGAAAGGAAACAGAGAAACACAGATTAGTCTTTCCGTTCTTCTAACCTTTCCACTTGCTGGAAATCTGCAATCTGCAGACACTTTTTGAGCTGAACATTGCATATAGCCTGTGGTTTTTTTTGCAGACATTGATCGATCCTTCTGGTTGGTTGACTTTGGCCAGCCACAAGGCACCAACCCAGCCACTCTCTCACTTTCTATCCCTCTTTGAACAGGTGGAGGAAGAGAAGAAAATAACCACAAGTAGGATAAAGACAGGCAGATCACTTACCAATTACTGTCTTGGATACTTAAACTTGGGGAAAAGTATTTTAATTACAAATTGATTACAAATTGAAAGAGAGATGGATAGTGAGAAACAAAGACAAAACCTGAAACACCTTTTGCACCCTTTTTTTCAGTCTCAACTTCACTCCTTTATTCCTGATCCCTTTATTCCTAACTCCTTTCCCTTTTGACTCCACAGCCCTAATAGCAAAATGTGGGATGGGTAATGGAGTGTTGCAGTCAGTTCGTAAGAGTTCATGTCTGCCACTGCTTCCTCCTCACTTTGTTCCCTGCTCTGCCATGAGGTCCTTAATGGACTGCAGGGAAACATCTTCTCCACCGCTGTCTTTCCCACAGGCTACACCAGAATCTCTTCTCCCATGCCTTCAACACCTCTTACTCCTTCTTCAGTGATTTTGTTTTCAGGGCTATTTCTCATAATTGTTTTTTCCCTCACTCCTCTTCTATCAATATAATTGTTTCAATATATGCCAAAATTTAATTATATTTACTTTTTAACAAAATACTTCTTTTTATTTTAAATTCCATGGTTACTAATTCTATTTGGCTCTATTTGGCTCATTCTAGGTTGTCTCTATCTGAAATAGTGAATGGCCATATCTTTTCATTTTCTTCAAGATATTAGTGATTTCATTTCAGATAGCTCTCAAAATCTTGGCCATCTCATTCTGAGGGTGAAAAGCCTCTTTGTTTACTGTTTTTACAGAAACCATTCCATACTCCTGACCACCCCTCTTGTCCTTCTTGTGTGTTATAGTTCTGTTTCATATCTTTTAACATGGGGCATGACAACTTTAACTGTTGTTATAGGCCTTTATACATTTTTTTTAAATTGCTATTCTTTGGCTAACAGTTATTTGCATTCTGGTTTTAACTTTTGTTTCTGAGAGAGCTGTCCGTGTTAGCTCTGAAATCCATTTTGCTTCAAGTAAATTTTAATTTAGACCACACATTTTCTCTTTGTTCCTTATCTTTTATTTAGCACCACTTAATTTAACCTGGTTTCCCCTGTCACTTTCTATTATGAAATTCTTATGCAAACCTTAGTAATTTTACATTTTCCCCATCAACTGCTGTACAACATTATCAATTCATTTTTCAGATTGTTATTTCTTGATCACTACAAACACAGGTCCTAGGAAAAATCTCTGCGATGGACTTTCCTGGTAGTCCTCCTCTATACTGAATGTTGAATCTTTATTACTCTCTTCTTAATAGCATTTAAGCAATCATATATTCTTTGGAGGAGTATCCCTTATGCCATCCAAAAGCTTGCCTTTTTAACAGCTTCTAGAGAAATATTTGCCAGGAGTTTTCTGCAACTGCGAATGTAATACATAAACTGGATATCCTTTGCCACTTTTGCAAGGGCTCAAGGAGTGTTTGAACTGTCTCTGCCTATTCCTGCTGCTACAAAAAATAGAAGGTATTCAAGACTAGAAGACACCCTGTCCATGGACAGAATAATATAACAGGCTTCAAGATGCATTTTGTTTTTTGTTCCCAAATAGTAGTTTCAGCTGAGGTGATCCAAAGAGATGGTTCTACTGCTTATGAGTCTGCCTGGAGTTTTTGCAAAGCAACTACTGCACCATCTTCTTAATGTTGTGTGCCACTACCTACAGCAAATATATCTCTCTGCAGCATGCAAAACATTCAGGAGTTCTAAATCCACAAAGCACTGTTATTGTGTGTGATGTGCAGCACCTGAGCAAAGATGAAACTGTGAAGCTTTATGAGAAGACCTGTGAAGTATCCACTGGGTCACATCTTGGCATCTTATTCTGGTAATACAGCAATTGTGATTTTTTCCCTTTGCATGGAAAAAACATCAACTAAAAAAATGAATAATTGAGCAGTTTCTCTTGCTTTGATAACAAATGACAGTTTCAAGAAAAAAGACTTTTCAGATGAAAACACCAGTTTGCCAGGATCACTATTCCACTCGCATGATATTGCCAGAAATTGGCTGCAATACATGCTATAGCTTATAAAATGGTTCATACTTCTTACAAGCTATCTTGATCCTTTCAGACCTCTCTCTAGATTAAGAGTCTTATTCAAGAGCAGGGAATCGGTGTCCTGCTCCTTATCTAGGACCTTTCTAAAAACTGTCTGCTCCTGTCATGGACTAGGCTTTTGCTGGTAGTGGATGTGAAGCTAAGCAGAGTTTTAAAGAATATTCCCCAGGCATAAATGTTAGTGTTCAGTGAGTATTGCCCTTGCACAGGTTTCAAGAGTTGATCATAATGTGGCTCTAAAAAGGGAGATAATCTATTTAGGATAATGATTCTAAACATATGCACAAAGAATTAATTCAGTTTCAGAAAAGGAGAATAAGTAGTATATAAGACTTTCTCAGGAGCAAAACTGTATATACAGTGGCTTTTCTGGTCCAGAAGAACTTTCCAAGACTCCTTGTGAGGCAAGAACTGGCATTGTTAAGCAAGTATACTAAAACCCAAATTAATCTTTCTCTGGTCTTTATGTCAAATTTGCTCCTGCCTGAAAGGAGAAAAAACCCAACAACATAAAAGGAAACATTTAAGCCTGTGCCTCAATAGAACTTGATCCTTATAGGCAAGTTATGGTCTTGCATGTGCTCTTTCAGATGCACAGATTTTATTTCAAAGACTTCCTTCCTCTGTAGAAATAACCCAGACACCTAGAAAAATGTGTAGAAACGTACATTTTCTACATATCCAGAGCTGCTTCTCTGTTGACAGACTGAACATCCTAAATCAAATCATTACTGAGAAATAGTTATTTCTCTGCATGACTCCTATCAAGCCTCTGCATGAGCACTCTCCAGGCATGTCCTTTTGGCATGATCAGCAAAGATCCCTGTAATGAGGTCAGTGTGCTGGCTATTATGAGTCCTATTTTAAGCTACCTAACTGGAATGTCTAGGTGTGAGTCAATTAGATTAGATCCAGTCTGGGAGCCATCTACCTCACAGGAAATTTTGTGATGCTCAGCACTGCAGCATGTAAGCCAGTTTTTGCCATCCATCCTCAAGATGTCAAGTTTTCCATCCTTAATTTTGGTGACTGAGTCACCAGTCTGACAGATAGCAGAGAAGTATCTGTTCATTTTCTGCTAGCTAAACATTTGTCATTGTTTATGCCTTTTGAAACATTAATCTTTTTTGGGCACAACACACCCTGACATCCTTTTAACATATGAAGGGCTGGAGATGTTCATTAAGAAACAGATTAGAACACATAGTATCCATGGGCAATTATTTAAGGCCCAAGAAGGGGATACATGATGCATTTTAACTGAAGGTTTAGTGGATTACTAAATTAAATGAGTGATTTAATGATAAACAGGTTGGAGTTAATTGAGTACAACTACAGAGAGACTATGTAAGTGGGTTTGGATTTCAAGGTTTTACAAGTTGAGAGACACACCTGCTTCATCCTTGTTTAATACTTGGCTTGATGACTAGCTAATGGTGCACAAGATCTAATGCTGCCTTAAAGTGTTGGTGGCATCATGAGAAGCCTGAAATTTGCTAGCATAACAAACCAGATATTTGATATAATGAGAGTAATTTTTTAATAAGAAGTATTATTTAAATTTTGTGATGAATTGTTGTAGAACACATCTTCTGTTTATTTGATAGTAACACCTGACTATTTGAAAAGCAAAAGACTGTATTTCACAGTAATTAGAACTTTTACTTAATACAATGTTTAATCTATCTTTTTTAGAAAATTCAGCAGAGTCAATTTTACAAAGAGCTGATAGTTATTTATAAAAAAAGTGCTGGGCATTCAGAACTGTTGGAGTTTCTGTTTGAGAAATCACCGAAGGCCTAGAATATGTCGCTGACCGCTTGGCCGCCCGGGGGCCAGGCAGGCGACNTTTCAACCAGGGAGACACCCAGGGGGATGTGGCATAAACCTAGGTGCCACCCATGGCACTGCCCTCCAACCTGCTCTCCTGGGCAGGGAAATCCATCCCCTGGATGTCCTCATTAATATGCGCCACTACACTAGAACATCTTTATGTCACTTTCTTATATAAAAATAAAAGTAACCCTATCGTTGTATTTGAAAATAGTTAAGTCACACTGATTGTGGAGTTTTTAGTCTACATGTCTGAAAGCAGAAATCCAAAACTAGTCCCAGTTTATAAAAGTAAATTCTGTTTGGCCTTCTCTGAATATGAAAATACTGATAAGGAAAATCCTAAGACATAGATAAGGGCAAGAAAATATTTTGAGAGGAACGATAGATTTTGACAGTGACACTAGGAGCAACTCAGGAGAATAAGATTTCTCAGTCAATATTTATTACTGTGTCACTGTCAGCATTTCTTTGCTGTGTCCCTGACTCACACCTTTGGTTGCCACATTACAGGGGCGGTAAGAAGCAACTGAAACTCTTGCTTCATCTTATCTGTAAGGAGGATGCATCTCCACTAGATACTCCCATGCACATACAAGTCTCAGTTCTAGTTTTTCCTGCTTTATTACAGTAGATTGATGGTCTGCCTTTCATGTGAAAGAAAAAGTGAGTGACAGATACATGATTAATGCAGCACCTTTTCAGAAAACAAACTAATCTGGAATTTAACTGACACCCTAAGACCTTTATGGGAAGGTCAAACTCAAAGTAAGCTCCTCTTTTCATTTAGTAAGTTCTAATACATGCAATATTTTATCCATAGTCCACATGGGTATTAAATAGAAGTCAAATTTGTCTTTGTTCCTGTTCAACATAATACTGCTCTCTAGTCTTTATCTAAGGGTGAAGGCACATGATGTGATTCTTGTCGTGGCTCTGTGTAGGGCCAGCAGCTGGACTTCTGTCACCCTTGTGTGTCCCTTCCAACTCAGAATATTCTATGATTCTGTGATTCTAAAAATTAGTTGTTCATATCTGTCCCTGGTGTTGTTTAATGGAAATGCACTTCCTGTCAAACTCATATTCGTGATGCTCTGGCTTCAGCATTAGGATCTCAGGCAAGCTATGCAATACATAGCAAATGTGTAAATATACACACATATAGATTTATTTACTGTACCTATAAAATGAATTTATTTTTTCTATGCAATTGTCATTGTGTTCCTTTAGTATTCATGAAATATTATGGGCTCCCTCTTGTGGGCCAAAACAATACTTTTATATTTCAAAGTCATTGTAGAGGATTGGAAGCCTGTTTAGCCTGAAGGAAAAGAAGTGCTGTGTATCTAGGGTTGTAAATTCAAATTTGGACTTCTTATCCAATTTTGGTTTCTTTGCAGTTGGTGTTTCTTTCTCAGAAACGCTATTTTCAGTGCTTAATTCCCATAATTTAAAACCAGTTTACTTACAAAATATTTTGATGAAAAGACTAAGTTACCTGAACTAAAGCTGAAATGTCATGGATACATGATGACTGTAAACAAGAGCAGCAGTAAGTTTCCCAACCAAACCACACACATACTGTTATGATAGATCAGTATAGTTAAAGGAAGAGGGTTTAGAAAGAGGGTTTTTTTTCAGAATATTGTGCATGAAATAGTTTTCACACTAAACCTGATTGCTCTGAGAGCTTGCTGTGTCTGTAAGTCTACCTATAAGAAAAATTGCTTGTCCAAAATGATGACTGTACCTTGGTTGTTAGTACTTTTTCCATAAAGTATTTTTTCCATTCTTTTCTACATTTCCTGTGGAATTATGGTGATATTATCTATGTGAGGCGAATATTAATCTGCCTAATCCTTCCCTCTTAAATATGCAATTTCCTTAGTGTGGCTGTTTTTTGCTGTTGATACAATTATTAATTAATTAATTATAAACTTCCCCAAAATGGACCCAAAATTTTTAGCAGATGTGAGCCATTTTGTAGGTACAGGAAAAACAAATCATAAGACAAATGCTTTAGCTAAACAGAGATGAAATTTAAACAAAGGAAAACATCAGAATAGGCTGAGTGACTGAAATGAGATATATTAGCAATAGACGATTACATTAAAGATGATTACGTTACCCTGATTTTCAGACACAGTAATATCCTACCAAAGGTAGTCACTTATGTGATGAACTCATTTTGTCAAAAGGGCTTTTTTTGGCGATTTTTTGGCAGATTATGTTTTTGTCTATTGTAGCTGCAAGCTTTGTTTCATCTCTCCCACAAACTGTGTATGTTTTAGTGCTGTTGTTTTGCTTTATTATCTCTTTGTCAAAAAAGTGCTTTCACAAAAGAAATAAAGACAAAAAATAAAGACAAAAAAAAGTCTCAACTTTCATTGAACTGTTAAGAAGATGAAATATATCTCTGTGCTTAGTTATGCCATTAGAAGCAAATTTCCTGTTAAAAGATTAAGGCCTCTCGAATGGCATTGAAAAATGTCCCAGAACTGCAGTGCAAACAAAGTGCAGAAATGATTTCTGACAGTGACCAGAAGACCTTCAAATGGAGAAATGAGGAGGATAGGGCAAAACTTTTAATTTGTTCACCTCTTTTACAAAGACCTGACTGAAAAGTGTCAGTAAGCTTAGCGTGTCACTGTGATCAGGTGCACGGTTTTGTTGTTCCAAGTGTAAACTGATAAAGCTTTACAAGATGAATCATAACTGACACTAAGCTGACCCCAAATGCATTTAGGAAGCTGATGAAGAAGACCAGAGCCTTCCACTGAACTGTTGTCTTTTAGGAAGACAAGAGTGTTTCAAATCCATATTCCAAACTGCCATTTCATTGTCAATAAGTGCTGCAGAAGAGCACTAACCTCTGCACGCATAGAGAGACAGAGAAACTTTTAATGAAAGGGTCTGGCTACAATACACTTTTCTTTTCCCTTGTTAATGGCAGTGGATGGCTACAGTCTTTGTCCTTACAGTTTGCCACATTTTTCTGAAGTTTTAATTGCAGAATGGAGAACATAAATTTTGTTTTTCACTCTGTTTTAAATGAAGAAAATGCCTGTGATATGGGGAATATTTCCAAAACTCCAGCAAAAGTTCTTGTCATCATGTCATCCTGTATTTACATAATAATATATCATTATAGAGAGAGAAACATGGGAATTGCTTCATATAGTTAGTTATGATGATTAATATGCTGCTGCTCATATTCTGATGATTTTTTGTACTTAAAGAGTTCATTCCTCTCATCTCTCCTAGTGATGATGGTGATGATGAAGATTATGATTAGGTTGGAACAGGAGAAATGTGTCACGGTCTGAAAAGTACTTGAAAATACAAATGGAGGTCTTATTTCAACATTTTTTTTACTATGAACGTGTTGCTGGGTACATATGGAGAAATGGCCTGCTTTTGACTACAGGCAGAGGCAACCATTAAAAAAAACAAACCATCAAATTCTCATCCTCAGGTAAGTTCCATTCCTTAGCAAATATGTTCTGACATTGTAAGTTCTCAAACTGTTAAGCAGCATGCTGCAGT
>VZTH01009137.1:81736-109236 GCA_013397815.1 Aleadryas rufinucha | reverse complement strand
ATGTTTTTGTTATTGCTGAGCAGGCCTTACACAGTGTAAAGGACTTTTCTGCTCCTCACCCCACTCCGCCCGGGAATGGGCTGGGGGTGCATGAAGAGTTGAGAGGGGACACAGTTGCAACAGCTGATACCAAGTAACCAGAGATATTCCAGACCACAGGGCTTCATGCTCAGTTTAGGGGGAGAAGAAAGAAGGGGGCAATGTTCACAGTGGTGGAGTTTGTCTCCCTAAGTAACTGATATCAAGTTCCTCAAGATCTGAGACCCACAAGATTTGAATCTAACTTTGCAAATTTTTTGGTTATTAATCAGTAGCTATAGCCAGACAGCTGTGATTAAAAAACTGCGTAGTGAACACAGTATGCTTGGCTAATCTTTTGCTTTAAAGAAAGGAGAAGACAATCCCAAGATGAATGGGCTGTCTGGGCAAGAGCCACCAGGAGTGAAGTCAGCAGAACTGACCAATAGCCGGGGTTAAGGTAATTCTGACAGTGGGTGATTGCCAGCATTGGCTGATTGACCACCTACTCAAAATGGACCCCAAGCTCAAATGGAGACACGAATTGCACATGTGGACTAATTAGCAAGAGAACTGAGAAATATAACTAGCAAATAGGGATTTGAGTACTAATTAATAGAAAAGTTATGTAATTTGCAATCAATGAATACAGATACATTTCTTTGTGATCCTCTGCAAAAAAGTTTGCTTCTGTAAATACATTGCAGTGCAGCCTACAAGGTCTGTCCTCCCCTGCCTATATGTCCATGTATTACTTGTTAATCAGGAGAAAAATTTGTTCAGTGAAATTCATACCTGTACACTCTCAGACATTTTGGGACAACTTCTGTCTCCAAGATGTAAGTTTCTTGCAGTCATTATAGGAGGACTTTCTCTAGTTTGACAACATATAACTGATGATATTTTTCCATCTGTTACATCCTCTGAGGCCATTTTTGTATAAAGCTAGAGGAAAGGGAAAAGGAAAAAAATTCAGAAATATTAATTAAAATATGTACAGACATATGCATTAGCTTGTAAGGACATTATTTATTGTTGCACAGATGTTCCAAACTAGGGTCAGATTTTTTGAGATTGTATTTTTTAAATTTAGCTTGTTTGAGGAAAGTATCTATCTTATCCAATGTCTCATAGATTTCTAGAAACTGAGCTGAAGAAAAGCTTTTAAGATCCTGATGAAGACTGATGCAGTCATGGAGATGGCACAGCTGCCACTCTGCCCATCTGCCCCTCTCTGGAAATCCATAGAAATCCTGGCCTTCATTTAAATCAACAGGAGCTTTGTCTCTCACTTCAATGGAGCCAGAATTTCACACGCAATTTGAAATACTCTCTGCAGATGACAGGCAAGTAAAATGATTACCTCAGTGTTCCCACTGCCTCTGTGTCATAAACTGTGCAAAGATTATCATCAGTGAAGTGCAGTACAGATGTTCCCTCCCTCATTCCTTCTAAGCCATCTTTCATCCTTCTCTGTCCTCTCTTTTCCCCTACAGTTCTGTTTTTAACTTTTTGCTGTGTTTCTCTGGCATTCAGTACCAGGAAGAGAAGCCCCTGCACACACAGTTCGTCGGTCTCTGGCATTGGTTAAGACCATCATTACCTATCACTTACAAAACTAAGACAGCTTTATAAATCAAGGAACAGTTTGAAATGAAGGAGGAATTTATAAATACAATAAAATGTCTAATAATTATTCAGAAAGCTTGAAATTTATCTGCTCTCAGTAGGGGTTCTCTCATCAGCCACTCCTTATGACTACACCACTCATGAGTGAAAAGGTCACCTCCTGTATCATGAATATAAATTGCTGTCTCTTTGGTGTGGTTTTGATATGTTTCATATCTAGAGTCAGAATGTGAGAAATGGGAACATGCCTCCTAAAATCTGTAATTTTCAGAAGTGAAGAATTTTGGAATTGTCTGGCCTGATTTGTGTCCACATTAGGAAGAAGAATGTACACTTTTAATAACACTAATTTCTTTTGGAAATTGTTTATCCTTCAACATGAAGAGAAGTATATTTAAGTGAAACTATAAATTGGATGTGTCCAGATATTTAAGTACTGATAAAAGCTGCTTTAGTGCAGCTGAAGAGCTGAAGAAACTTTTATCCAGCCAGAGTCCAGGATTCAGTTCTGACTGCTGGTGTGACTTCATTTCCTGGACATCAGTCTGTGATTTTTTTAGCTGGTGTTAACAGTGTTATGTACACAGATGCTATGCTAAAAGAGAGACTTCATATATATAAGCAGCTTCATAAAGCCCACAGCTGAAAAACATGGACAGTGTCTGAGGTCTCTGTTTGGAGAGACAGGTGTTCAGCATGGAGTTCTTTTAATGTTCTTTTAATCAGATTCATTTTCTTCCAAGCCCATGTATGCACACGAGGACTCCACCTGCACTCTAAGGTATTTTTCTTCCTAACACGTATTGTTCATACTGTACATACCATAAAGACCTTACTTGCTGTGGTAGGTTGACCCTGGCTGGATGCCAGATGCCCACAAAAGTGGCTCTATCACTTCCCTTCTGAACAGGGCAGGAGACAGAAAGCACAATGAAAGGCTCATAGGTTTAGATAAGGGCAGGAAGAGATCACTCACCAGCTGCTGTCATGGGTAAAATAGACTCAATTTGAGGAAAACAGCTTAGTCTATCACCAACCCAAATCTCATTAGGATAATGAGTAAATAAAAAATGAATCATAAAACACCTTACCCTCTCCCCTCCGCTCCCCTCCTCTCCCCTCACCTTCCCCCAGCAATGAAATATCAGTTTAACACATACAGGAGGTCTGATGCTTCTGGAAGAACAGACTTTTTAGCTCCTGCACAGTACAGTGTGTATACATTTATCTTCTTTCAGAGAATTGAGGGAAAAATCTTTCTCATTGCTATTCCTTCTAAAAATTTTGAAATACTTTTGTTGCTCAATACCTTTTCAAAGGCAGTATTTTGCCCATGTCAGGAGGTAAAATTTACATTAATTGATTGTTGCTTTTAGAATTGTTGATAGTGGTTAATATTTTAAATCTTTTCATAGAGAATATTGACTGAAAAAAAATTGTTTCAAAAAACCCAAATAAATAAAAAGTGAAGAAGGAATGTTTTCTCTGAAGAACCCTTTTAAATGTGGAATAATGATAAGAGCTAATAAATTTATCTGGATGAAAATAAGTTTTCATTACAGGGTACCTTAATGTAGAGAGGGCAGGAAAGGTTTGAGTGGTTGTGGAAGACATTACTAGCTATTACCTTTTCACAAAACAAAATAGCAGGCATTACCAAGGACTGGCAATACTACCAACATTCCAGAAGAACAATAAGTGAAGAAAAGATGTACGGAGATCTTTTTCTTGCTCCTTCAACTAGCTGCACCCCAAACATACAAATCTGTAATGTATTCCAATTTATTTCATTGCTCCAAAGCCAAATTTCCTAAATGGTAAATGATGTTGAGACCTTAATCTCACATAGGCTGTAGCATGAAACATGCAGTTATGTAACTTCAGAAGCCATTTGACAAGTGAAGCTATACTCAGCTCATAGCATATATAGATTGATGAAAAAATGTTTTTTTAATATTAACAAGACTTTTATACACTGGGTTTTTTTCCTTTAAAATTTCAGAAATGAGTATTGTGTTGCTGCTATTTTAAAACATATGAAATATATTAATATATTTTTAACCAATGTCAAGGCCCAAATTTATTATGGAAAAGATCGGGAATGCAGAGTTTTAAATGATAATAGTGTCTTGGTAAAAGCATGTAAAAGAAAGGGAAAAGAAAGGAATGTGTGCATAAATCCTCTGTGTTGTAGTCATAGAGCTGATTATCCACAAACTTGTTCCTTTCAAAAAGTGTTTGATATTGAGTCTGTTTTAAGATGGTGAAGATCAATGAAAGATGAATGAAATGCTTCCTTGAAAAGCAGTGAACTTCCACAGATCAAGGGCCAACAAATTAAAAAAATCTCTAAGAAAAGCCCCTCCTAAGTAATTCAGCAAACAAGGAAATACACCTAAAAATAAAACTAAGCTAGACCAAAAACCTCTGACAAGATCTTTGTGTTGCCAAAGAAGTGGATATACAGTAAAATTTCCCGTGTTTCACTCAACACTCTTTCCTGGCATTAGTAAACCCTTCACTTCATGTTGCCAACCAAATGTTAGCTGTTCTTCTGCATAGGAAGGATGATCTTCCTCTTTCCAGACGAATTTATTTTGGCAACTACGCACATAGTCAGAAACCATTCACACAGCAAGAAAGAAATATGCTTTTAGGTAAAATGCCCACTCAACACACTTGGCAGAATGGCCCAAATTCAGTTTGAAGAGCTATCCAGACACTAGTTCAACCATCTTGTCAATATTTTTGGAACCTAGTTACATCACTGCCAAGTACCATCAGTGTCAAAACCAGGACTAATGTTTCCTGACAAATTCTCCAGAATTCCTATGACTATTTCAAGCCATGTTTTAGAAAGCAACAAGGTATACCTAACAAAAAAACATCACTCAACAGCACAACTAGGTAGTGTTGGCATATTTTTTCAGAATGATATCTCATTGTTCTGTACTAATTATCTATAAATCTAGTTTGAAGATATAAGGTTTGTGGCAAATACTAGCCAAGTATTTATGATGTAAGGGCAAAATGGAAAGGGGAAGCATCTGTAATGATATCTCTGTACAAGAGCTTATATTGGTTGACATTTTAGGCAAGGAACAAAAATTGTGATTCCACTCACTGAGTTTCAGACCTCAGAATTACAGGTTAGAATGAACTTCTGAAGGTTATCAGGTCCAGCACTATAGAAGAGGTTGCTCAGAATCATGTCCAGACAGCATTTGAGAATCGCCAAGGACAAGTTAGGCACTGTGCTCTCACACTGGTGTGTGTATATATATCTGTATATATATATATATATGTACTGATGGCAGGTGTAACAGCAACCTCCATATTCCTAATGGTTGTTCTCCACTTGCAATATATGCAGTTCACAGTCCCGGGCAGCTCACTGCCACACAGCATTGGAAAGAATTTTGGAAAGCATTCCCTGCAGTGGGTACGGGTGCTGCCTTCGTGTTGCCTTGTGAGTGGCTTTGAACCTCAGGGTTCTGTGCTGAGAGGCTGGTGCCTCAAACACAAACACTTGGAAACAGCCAGGCCTGCAGTGCAGCAGGGCAGCTCCTGGTGAGCTCCTATGAGCCACTGAAGGGAGGACCATGGCCCAGATTCTCCAAAGGCTCTTCTTAAGGAAGAAAGATCTCCTGTCCCTTGCCAGTGGAGATGATACAAAGGTTGCGGTTAGAAGGGATCTCCAGAGGTAACCATGTCCCTGCTCAGGTATAGATCAACATGGATCAAGTTGTCCAAGACAACTAGATGGCTTTGAATATCTCCAAGGACAGAGTCCACTAGCTCTTTGGGGGCAACCTGTTGCTAAGCTTAGTCATCCTCCAAGTAAAAGGGTATCTCCTTGTGTTGAGGAGGAGTCTGGAGTGTTTCAGCTTGTGCCCACTGTTTTCACTCTGTCACTGGGCACCACTTACCAGATACTGGGTCTGTCATCTTTATACCCTCCCTTCTGGTATCCAGGAACTTTGATGAATTTTACCCTGAGTCTTTTCCAGACTCAACAGCCCAAGGTGTCTTTGAAGTTCTTCCTACATTAATTGCTCTAGCCTCTTCATCATCTTAGTTCCTGTCTAGAATATATTCTCTCCAAATATATTTGTGTGTCTCTTGTATTGGAGAGACCAGAAGTGGGCGCAGCACACCAGTGGTGGCCTCACCAATGCTGAGGAGCAGTGAAGGATCACATACCTCAATCTACAGGTAACACTCATCCTTATGCATGCTGCTGACCTTCTCATAACACATTTATGTACCTACCTCTGAGAGCATTTGAATAAACTGCAACATCAGAGTCTCAATAAATATAAGAGAAAGTGCAGCTACTCAGGATTATTTCAACCAGCTGCTTTTCTGAAGAAGCTTTGAAAAACCGTCTGTGTACCTAGAGTATTTGTCAAATATGATATTCAGTAGTTACATAATGCATATGGATACAAAACATGTCCATCATGGAATACAATAGAAAATTAGGAATTAAGGTTTTTTTAAATTTTTTTTAAGATTTCAAATTATGTGAGGCATTTATATCTACTATCTATTGTCCCCATTTTTTTTCTTTCACCCTTATGATGGCAAACTTTGCTCCCTCCCCACCCTTTTGTTTCCATGCTTTGATTATTTTTTTTGTTCTCTTTCATGATTTTAATTTTCTTTTTGGCCCTCTTTTTGCCTTTATCTTGTCTTCTGACTACTGCTGTCAGATTGTTTTGCTACACAGAACAGGGTTCTTCCCACAGAATCATCTGAAATTTTATTCTTTAGCTATTTGGAAAGCCTAGGCACACACAGGTGTTGGTGCAGTCAGCTGAACTTACCTAATGAACCTGGAGCTAAACCATTGCCTTTCACAACATTAAGCCATACTTTGTTATGTGATATGACTTTCAAGCTGAACTTAAAATAGTCTTGTAGTGCTAAGTCCTACAGCTCTGTCCTCCCTGGAATTTTCTCTATTTTTCTTTTTTTTCTTGTCCAGAAGAAACAGTTTCAGTTAAATGAAGAAAACTATATCCTGGGATATAACACCTGGCAGTGGTTCATTAGTTCATAGTTTTTGTTATGCTTTTTCCACTCTGTTTCATGGGTGTCAGAGACTGAAATGTCATTAGTTTATGACTTAAACATTTTCAAGAAGGATTTTCAAAACTGTATTACAAAATCTGCAGAGAAGACTACCACACCCTGAATGAGGTCCTGACTAAGGCCTTACATTGCTTGATGATGAAGATAAGATAAAGTGACTCAGGTCTGGGCTGGGGGAGAAGAATACTTTCAGAGGGATCAAGCTTAGCACCTTCAGGTTGGAGGCCACAGCCCCAGGGCTATCAACTGCGAGGCTCGAACAGACCCTTGCACCAAAGGGTGGGAGGAGAGAGGCTTTGGAGGTGTGTTGGAAAAGCCTCTGGTGAGAGGCGCAGTGACTGCCCATCCTCCACTGTGCAGAGGAGCCCAGCTGAGGGGCCCCTTCACCCGGAGAGAAACCACATCCACCTGAAGGACAGAGGGGGTGACATGGCCCATCAAAGGTCCCCCCTCCAAAGGGGTCCCCAGACCCTGCACCAGAGTACCAGAGATGATGCAACAGACCTTCAGTGTTGTAAGGGACAGTGTCACACTGGCCCCCTGCAAGGGAGGCACGTGGGTGTTCCCACCTGGCCTAAAGCATGTGTTAATCCACGGGATTCTGTTCTCTTTGGCCTACGGCCGTGTGGTGCGGCGTGGCGTGGCGTGGCCATGGCGACGGGGGACCCTCACCACCAAGAAGACCAGATGGAGGGGAGCAATGATACGTCATTGGGGCCCTCAGATGGGTGATGTGCCTCCACCTAGCCCAAGTCATCTCTCCCTGTTTCCCCACCCACCCACGCACACTCCTTTCTCACTCCTTTTCTTTCTTTCTTTCTTTTTCTCTTTCTTTCTCTTTTTCTTTCTCTTTGCCTCTTTTACTATTAAATAAAACATATCAATTTTTTGGCACCAGCATCTAACTTCATTTGGTTTTAATCTCATTTTTGAGTATATCTTGAACCTTCAAGTTCTTTACGGTTTATACACAGAAACTTAATTTTCTCTGGTCTTCTGGGTTTATACCAGATCGTAACAAGGGGCTGAGTTTTTCATGTTGCCTATCTCTGACAAATATTGCAGTGAATTTTCTGGCCTTTGGGTAGGGTATGGAAGTGCCTAGTTAGAGACAAAGCCTGCTAGCTTTGTGCCTCTTCTTTACTGCAGTGATGAGGGGCAGAGGCAATATGACCTGTAGTTGAAAACTGTCTATAGAGCTAGCAAATATTTAGCCATTTCAGTGTGCCCTCATTCTTGGAGTCAGTCAGCCAGTCCTAGGCATGAAAAAGGGCATGATCTCATTGTGTTACATAGACCAGGAAGAGCGGGTCTTTAGTGAGCAGGAATGCTGCACAATTGCAAGAAACTGACCAGAAATGTCAATGGATTTTGGGGAAAACGCACTGAAGTATTAATTATCTAAATAAAAATGAATCAAACTATAAGGAAATTTTCTTTTGTTAGTGACAAAAACCCCATGAAAATATTTATTTTAGAGTGATTGTGTTTCGATATGTTGATGAAAGTTTAAGGGGAGAGAGAAAGAAGTCACTGGTAGACACCTAGACAGTAAATTTCATTGATTTCATTAATTTGAAGGAGACTGTTACTTATTCCATGTGTGGTTAGCAAGTCTCCAGCCTAAAACTTTGTTGAGCAAATCTGAACTGAGCAGCAAGTTCATTTAGAAGGTACTCTCTTCGTTTCACTGTCCTGAGCTGACCCCTGGTTTTGCTTACTAAATTTATAATATAGGAGGGCTTTGGGCTTCTGTATTTCTAAAGGCTTTTGTAACAACTCCATTCCTCTTTTTCAAGATTTTAACTGGCATTTGAAAAGAAACTCAAGTATAAATAGATAATTAAACTCCTATCTGAGCAATTTTTAGTCTAAAGGCTGATTGAGACACTTAGCTGATCTAGCTTTTCCAAGAACTAAAGGGAAGATTTTCAAAAAAAGAAGGCGAGGAGAAACCCTCTTGAATATCTTGAAAAAAGCGTCCAATCATCAGGTGTCATCTCTGCCACTAACATTTAGTAACTGATAATTGCTGTAACTAGAACCATTGAGCCTTGCAAATATTATCCAGTAAATTTTAATTAACACTCTGGGGACTGAAGAATTGCAGTACAAGCTCGAGGGAGACTTTCCCCTAACCAGTGGCAAAGTGTGCTGAGTAATTTTAGATCTGCCTGCCTGTCAAAGCGGATCAGTGTCATCTTGCCACTTATGCTGAAGAAAATGCACCTGCTTCTACATGGAAATAAGGTGCATTATCTGCCAATTTGTGCTGCTTATTTTCACTGCTGCCTGAGTTTGACAAGTGGAAAATACGAATGCATGGATTATTAATTCATAATCCAAGGGAAAAGGAAAAGGTGAAAGAGGTCTGTGGGTGAAAAAATACAATGCACTTGGTATCGCAGGACCCACCAGAAGCCTTCTAAATAAACATGCCATGGAATTCTAGTAAAAGTCTAGAGAGACAAATACCCTTGCATTGTACTTTTAACATCTAATGAAAATCTAATCATCTAGAAAATTCGGTAGCATAAAAGGACACCGCTAAAAACAGAACAGGCATTGTTTTAATAACCATAATTTTCTTTAAAGCTCCATAAGAACAGGATAGACATTCAATATTAGTATTCTGAGTCCAATATTCTGAATATTCAAGCTGCAATAAATAATAATTTGCTAGATATGCTCAATATATATGACAATATGTAGCTTTGGCTCTGCTCTCATTGCTACAAAGTAATTCAATAGAAATCAGTGAAATCTGAGTGCATGGTTATAAGTTAATCTCCAGGGAGGAAATAACATCATTAGAGTGAAATCATTAACTTCAGTTAATATCCATAGGTCTGTGAAGGATAAAATCCATAAAAATGTTCAGACTCCTTTGGCATTACTCAAATTGCTTGCAAAGGACAAACTAAAATGTTTCAAAAGTGTTGAGAATCTAGCTACCACTGTTCCCAGTAAGAAGATTCTAAGTCATATTTAATAAAGTAATTAAGAGATTTATTTTATTTATTTATGACCTTAACATTTTGTGCTTTGTTCAGACTAATTTTTTAAAAATTCTGTGTCTAGAAAAGAAACATAATTTAAACTCAATTTTCCTTTTAGTCAGGAAAAGCCTTTGGTGATGGCTGTATCCAGAGCCAGAACTTTAAAAATAAGTCAAGAAAATTCTTCTTATAAGTTAGAGAGGCTATATGCAGGTTTAAGAACTACTCGTTATTCGTGTCAGCCACAGGCCAGACATTCCCAAGATGCCAGGACAGTATCTGCTGTCATCTGTCTTAACGACTGCTGCCTGGCAAGCACCCCAAGATATTTCAAACAGAAAATTCTGCAAATAAATGGTATCATAGAACCATAGAATGATGGCAAAGGACAAAAATCTTCTATTATTTCCAACCTTCTTGTAATGGGCAACAATGCCAACCCCCCTGCAATGGGCAGGGATGCCACCCAGTAGACCAAGTTGCACAATGCCCCATCTAACCTGACCCTGAACACATCCAGAGATGGAGCATCTACAGCTGCTCCGGGGTACCTGTTCCAGTGCCTCACCACCTTCACAGTAAAGAATTTCTTTCTAATATCTAATCTAAACCTATGCTATTTCCATTTAAAGTCATAACCCCTTGTCAAGTCACTACATGTCCTTGTGAATAGTCTCTCTCCAGCATTCTTGTACCCCTTTTAGGTACTGGAAGATTTCTATAAGGTCTCTCCGGACACTGCTCCAGGCTGAACAGCTGTGTCTCAGCCTGTCTCCATAGGACAGGTGCTTCAGTTCCTCTAATCGTCTTGTTGGCCCTCCTCTGGACTCACGTGAACAGTCCTTCTGTTGAAGGCTCTAGAGATGAACACAGCACTTCAGATGGAGTTGCATGAGAGTGGATTAGAGGAGCACCTCCCTCTTCCTCATGTCACACTTCTGAAACTGCCCAGGATGCATTTGACTTTCTAGGCTGCAAGCGCACATTGTCCAGTCACATTGGTTTCTCATCAGCTAACGCCCCCAGGACTGCACCCAGTGTCCATCTGGGCTGTGCTTGTGCTTGGGATTGCCTTAACCAGATGTAGGACATTTTACGTGGCCTTCTTGATCTTGATGAAGTTCACATGGTCCCACCTCTCAAGCTTGTCAAAGTCCCTCTGGATGGTGTCTCGTCTCTCCAGTGTGTTGACCTCAACATGCAGCTTTTTATCATCAGCAAACTTGCTAAGGATGCACTCAATCCCACTGTACATGTCACCAACAGTGTCAGTCCCAAAACTGACCTCTGATGACACCAATCTCCACTTTGACACTGAACCATTGAAAGCAATTGTTTGAGTGTGACTATTCAGCTAGCTCCTTACCCACTGAGTGGTCCATCCATCAAAGCCTTGCCTCTTCGATTGAGACAGAAGGATGTCATAAAGGCTTTGCACAAATCTAGGTAGGTGATGTCAGTTCCTCTTCTCTTATCCACCAAAGCTGTAACCCCATCTCAAGAGGCCCCCAAATTTGTCAAGAACAATTTGCCCTTGGTGAAACTATGTTGATTGTCACCAATCACCTCCTTATTTTACGTGAGCCTTAGCACAGTTTTCAGAAAGACCTATTCCATGATCTTGCTGGGCACAGAAATGAGACTCTTTGGCCTATAGTTCCACAGTTCTTCCTTTTTTCCCCCTTTTTAAGGGTGGAAGTTAACTTTTCCAGTCAGGAGGAACTTTACTAGACTTCCACAACTTCTCAAATATGACAGATAGTGGCTTAGCCATTTCATCTGCAGGTTCCCCTGGGACCTGAAATTAGTCTCTTCAGATCTCATGGACTTGTACTCCTCCTCCTTGTACTACAGAGGGTGGTTCTTCATTCTCCCATCCCCTGCCTTTATGTCTTCCAACTTGGGTGGTGTGGCTGGTAATCTTGGTGGTGAAGACTGAGGCAAAAAATTGTTGAGTACTCCCCAAAGGGAGTCCTCTTCCATGTCCTGGAAAACCAGATCTCCCATTTTCTACCAGAGAGGGCCCACTTTTTCTGTAGTCTTCAATCTACCACATAACCAAAGAAGACATTCCTTTTGCCTTTGCCTGACTTCCTCTTTGTTTCATCCCTCCTGAATTTTCTGGAGATGATCCTTTAATATTAACCAGCTCTCTTGGGTCCTTCTTCTGTCCAAAGGAGAACCCTAAAGAGACCAAAATCTGCTATCCTGAATTACAGGGTAGTTCCACACTTGCTGTGTGCTCTACTTGCTGCCCTAAAGCCCCACCATTTCATGACCACTGCAGACACGGCTGCCCTTTAATTACACATTCCTCACCAGGCCCTCCTTTTTGGTGAGAAAAAGGCACAGCATAGCACCCCTCCTCACTGACTCCTCTGTTACTCGAAGAAGTAAGTTATCATCAATGCTATCCAGGAATGTCCTGGATTGCTTGTTTCCTTCTGTATTGTACCTCCAAGAGATAATACAGAACCACAGAGTCATCAAAGTTGGAAGAGGCCTTCAAGACCATCAAGTCAAACCATCAACCCCGCACCACCACAACCACCCCTAAACCATAACCCCAAGTGCCACATCCAGATGCTTCTTTAACTCTTTCAAAGGCTGTAACTCCACAGTCTTCCTGGGCAACCTTATTCCAATGCCTAACTACTCATGCAGAGAAAATTTTTTTCTGATATCTAACCTGTACTTCCTGTAACATAAGGTTGTTTCCTCTCATTCTTTCATTTGAGATGTGACAGTATTATGTCCTCTCTGAATCTCCTCCAAGCTAAACAATCCCATTTCCCTCAGCTGCTTCTCATGTTTTCTAGACCCTTCACCAGCTCCATTGACCTTTCTGGAAGCACTCCAGCATCTCAGTGTCCTTTTGGAGGTGAGAGCCCCAAAACTGAGCACAGGATTTGAGGTTTGGCCTCACCAGCACTGAGTGCAGCAGGATGATCATTTCCCTGGTCCTGCTGGCCGCACTATTCTTGATATGGGCCAAGATGCCATTGACCTTCTTGGCAACCCAGATACACTGCTGGCTGTCGACCAAAGTTAATACCTTAAATTCATGCTGGAAGCACTCCAGCATCTCAGTGTCCTTTTGGAGGTGAGAGCCCCAAAACTGAGCACAGGATTTGAGGTTTGGCCTCACCAGCACTGAGTGCAGCAGGATGATCATTTCCCTGGTCCTGCTGGCCGGACTATTCTTGATATGGGCCAAGATGCCATTGACCTTCTTGCCTTAAATTCATGCTGGAAGCACTCCAGCATCTCAGTGTCCTTTTGGAGGTGAGAGCCCCAAAACTGAGCACAGGATTTGAGGTTTGGCCTCACCAGCACTGAGTGCAGCAGGATGATCATTTCCCTGGTCCTGCTGGCCGGACTATTCTTGATATGGGCCAAGATGCCATTGACCTTCTTGCCTTAAATTCATGCTGGAAGCACTCCAGCATCTCAGTGTCCTTTTGGAGGTGAGAGCCCCAAAACTGAGCACAGGATTTGAGGTTTGGCCTCACCAGCACTGAGTGCAGCAGGATGATCATTTCCCTGGTCCTGCTGGCCGGACTATTCTTGATATGGGCCAAGATGCCATTGACCTTCTTGCCTTAAATTCATGCTGGAAGCACTCCAGCATCTCAGTGTCCTTTTGGAGGTGAGAGCCCCAAAACTGAGCACAGGATTTGAGGTTTGGCCTCACCAGCACTGAGTGCAGCAGGATGATCATTTCCCTGGTCCTGCTGGCCGGACTATTCTTGATATGGGCCAAGATGCCATTGACCTTCTTGCCTTAAATTCATGCTGGAAGCACTCCAGCATCTCAGTGTCCTTTTGGAGGTGAGAGCCCCAAAACTGAGCACAGGATTTGAGGTTTGGCCTCACCAGCACTGAGTGCAGCAGGATGATCATTTCCCTGGTCCTGCTGGCCGGACTATTCTTGATATGGGCCAAGATGCCATTGACCTTCTTGCCTTAAATTCATGCTGGAAGCACTCCAGCATCTCAGTGTCCTTTTGGAGGTGAGAGCCCCAAAACTGAGCACAGGATTTGAGGTTTGGCCTCACCAGCACTGAGTGCAGCAGGATGATCATTTCCCTGGTCCTGCTGGCCGGACTATTCTTGATATGGGCCAAGATGCCATTGACCTTCTTGCCTTAAATTCATGCTGGAAGCACTCCAGCATCTCAGTGTCCTTTTGGAGGTGAGAGCCCCAAAACTGAGCACAGGATTTGAGGTTTGGCCTCACCAGCACTGAGTGCAGCAGGATGATCATTTCCCTGGTCCTGCTGGCCGGACTATTCTTGATATGGGCCAAGATGCCATTGACCTTCTTGCCTTAAATTCATGCTGGAAGCACTCCAGCATCTCAGTGTCCTTTTGGAGGTGAGAGCCCCAAAACTGAGCACAGGATTTGAGGTTTGGCCTCACCAGCACTGAGTGCAGCAGGATGATCATTTCCCTGGTCCTGCTGGCCGGACTATTCTTGATATGGGCCAAGATGCCATTGACCTTCTTGCCTTAAATTCATGCTGGAAGCACTCCAGCATCTCAGTGTCCTTTTGGAGGTGAGAGCCCCAAAACTGAGCACAGGATTTGAGGTTTGGCCTCACCAGCACTGAGTGCAGCAGGATGATCATTTCCCTGGTCCTGCTGGCCGGACTATTCTTGATATGGGCCAAGATGCCATTGACCTTCTTGCCTTAAATTCATGCTGGAAGCACTCCAGCATCTCAGTGTCCTTTTGGAGGTGAGAGCCCCAAAACTGAGCACAGGATTTGAGGTTTGGCCTCACCAGCACTGAGTGCAGCAGGATGATCATTTCCCTGGTCCTGCTGGCCGGACTATTCTTGATATGGGCCAAGATGCCATTGACCTTCTTGGCAACCCAGATACACTGCTGGCTGTCGACCAGTACCCCCAAGTCTTTTTCTGCTGAGAAGATTTAAAGCATTCTTNGGATGCACTCAATCCCACTGTACATGTCACCAACAGTGTCAGTCCCAAAACTGACCTCTGATGACACCAATCTCCACTTTGACACTGAACCATTGAAAGCAATTGTTTGAGTGTGACTATTCAGCTAGCTCCTTACCCACTGAGTGGTCCATCCATCAAAGCCTTGCCTCTTCGATTGAGACAGAAGGATGTCATAAAGGCTTTGCACAAATCTAGGTAGGTGATGTCAGTTCCTCTTCTCTTATCCACCAAAGCTGTAACCCCATCTCAAGAGGCCCCCAAATTTGTCAAGAACAATTTGCCCTTGGTGAAACTATGTTGATTGTCACCAATCACCTCCTTATTTTACGTGAGCCTTAGCACAGTTTTCAGAAAGACCTATTTCATGATCTTGCTGGGCACAGAAATGAGACTCTTTGGCCTATAGTTCCACAGTTCTTCCTTTTTTCCCCCTTTTTAAGGGTGGAAGTTAACTTTTCCAGTCAGGAGGAACTTTACTAGACTTCCACAACTTCTCAAATATGACAGATAGTGGCTTAGCCATTTCATCTGCAGGTTCCCCTGGGACCTGAAATTAGTCTCTTCAGATCTCATGGACTTGTACTCCTCCTCCTTGTACTACAGAGGGTGGTTCTTCATTCTCCCATCCCCTGCCTTTATGTCTTCCAACTTGGGTGGTGTGGCTGGTAATCTTGGTGGTGAAGACTGAGGCAAAAAATTGTTGAGTACTCCCCAAAGGGAGTCCTCTTCCATGTCCTGGAAAACCAGATCTCCCATTTTCTACCAGAGAGGGCCCACTTTTTCTGTAGTCTTCAATCTACCACATAACCAAAGAAGACATTCCTTTTGCCTTTGCCTGACTTCCTCTTTGTTTCATCCCTCCTGAATTTTCTGGAGATGATCCTTTAATATTAACCAGCTCTCTTGGGTCCTTCTTCTGTCCAAAGGAGAACCCTAAAGAGACCAAAATCTGCTATCCTGAATTACAGGGTAGTTCCACACTTGCTGTGTGCTCTACTTGCTGCCCTAAAGCCCCACCATTTCATGACCACTGCAGACACGGCTGCCCTTTAATTACACATTCCTCACCAGGCCCTCCTTTTTGGTGAGAAAAAGGCACAGCATAGCACCCCTCCTCACTGACTCCTCTGTTACTCGAAGAAGTAAGTTATCATCAATGCTATCCAGGAATGTCCTGGATTGCTTGTTTCCTTCTGTATTGTACCTCCAAGAGATAATACAGAACCACAGAGTCATCAAAGTTGGAAGAGGCCTTCAAGACCATCAAGTCAAACCATCAACCCCGCACCACCACAACCACCCCTAAACCATAACCCCAAGTGCCACATCCAGATGCTTCTTTAACTCTTTCAAAGGCTGTAACTCCACAGTCTTCCTGGGCAACCTTATTCCAATGCCTAACTACTCATGCAGAGAAAATTTTTTTCTGATATCTAACCTGTACTTCCTGTAACATAAGGTTGTTTCCTCTCATTCTTTCATTTGAGATGTGACAGTATTATGTCCTCTCTGAATCTCCTCCAAGCTAAACAATCCCATTTCCCTCAGCTGCTTCTCATGTTTTCTAGACCCTTCACCAGCTCCATTGACCTTTCTGGAAGCACTCCAGCATCTCAGTGTCCTTTTGGAGGTGAGAGCCCCAAAACTGAGCACAGGATTTGAGGTTTGGCCTCACCAGCACTGAGTGCAGCAGGATGATCATTTCCCTGGTCCTGCTGGCCGCACTATTCTTGATATGGGCCAAGATGCCATTGACCTTCTTGGCAACCCAGATACACTGCTGGCTGTCGACCAGTACCCCCAAGTCTTTTTCTGCTGAGAAGATTTAAAGCATTCTTCCCCAAGTCTGTAGTGCTGCATGGGGTTGTTGTGACCCAAGGAGAGGACCTGGCACTTCACCTTGTTGAACCCCATTCAGTTGTCCTTAGCCCATCAATCCAGTCAGTCAAGATCTCTCTGTAGAATCTTCCAACACTTTAGCAGATCAACAGTCCCACCTAACTTGGTATTGTCTGCAAACTTACTGAAGAAGGAGAGGACCTGGCACTTCACCTTGTTGACCCCCATTCAGTTGTCCTTAGCCCATCGGGGTTGTTGTGACCCAAGGAGAGGACCTGGCACTTCACCTTGTTGACCCCCATTCAGTTGTCCTTAGCCCATCAATCCAGACAGTCAAGATCTCTCTGTAGAATCTTCCAACACTTTAGCAGAGCAACAGTCCCACCTAACTTGGTATTGTCTGCAAACTTACTGAAGAAGGAGAGGACCTGGCACTTCACCTTGTTGACCCCCATTCAGTTGTCCTTAGCCCATCAATCCAGACAGTCAAGATCTCTCTGTAGAATCTTCCAACACTTTAGCAGAGCAACAGTCCCACCTAACTTGGTATTGTCTGCAAACTTACTGAAGAAGGAGAGGACCTGGCACTTCACCTTGTTGACCCCCATTCAGTTGTCCTTAGCCCATCAATCCAGACAGTCAAGATCTCTCTGTAGAATCTTCCAACACTTTAGCAGAGCAACAGTCCCACCTAACTTGGTATTGTCTGCAAACTTACTGAAGAAGGAGAGGACCTGGCACTTCACCTTGTTGACCCCCATTCAGTTGTCCTTAGCCCATCAATCCAGACAGTCAAGATCTCTCTGTAGAATCTTCCAACACTTTAGCAGAGCAACAGTCCCACCTAACTTGGTATTGTCTGCAAACTTACTGAAGAAGGAGAGGACCTGGCACTTCACCTTGTTGACCCCCATTCAGTTGTCCTTAGCCCATCAATCCAGACAGTCAAGATCTCTCTGTAGAATCTTCCAACACTTTAGCAGAGCAACAGTCCCACCTAACTTGGTATTGTCTGCAAACTTACTGAAGAAGGAGAGGACCTGGCACTTCACCTTGTTGACCCCCATTCAGTTGTCCTTAGCCCATCAATCCAGACAGTCAAGATCTCTCTGTAGAATCTTCCAACACTTTAGCAGAGCAACAGTCCCACCTAACTTGGTATTGTCTGCAAACTTACTGAAGAAGGAGAGGACCTGGCACTTCACCTTGTTGACCCCCATTCAGTTGTCCTTAGCCCATCAATCCAGACAGTCAAGATCTCTCTGTAGAATCTTCCAACACTTTAGCAGAGCAACAGTCCCACCTAACTTGGTATTGTCTGCAAACTTACTGAAGAAGGAGAGGACCTGGCACTTCACCTTGTTGACCCCCATTCAGTTGTCCTTAGCCCATCAATCCAGACAGTCAAGATCTCTCTGTAGAATCTTCCAACACTTTAGCAGAGCAACAGTCCCACCTAACTTGGTATTGTCTGCAAACTTACTGAAGAAGGAGAGGACCTGGCACTTCACCTTGTTGACCCCCATTCAGTTGTCCTTAGCCCATCAATCCAGACAGTCAAGATCTCTCTGTAGAATCTTCCAACACTTTAGCAGAGCAACAGTCCCACCTAACTTGGTATTGTCTGCAAACTTACTGAAGAAGGAGAGGACCTGGCACTTCACCTTGTTGACCCCCATTCAGTTGTCCTTAGCCCATCAATCCAGACAGTCAAGATCTCTCTGTAGAATCTTCCAACACTTTAGCAGAGCAACAGTCCCACCTAACTTGGTATTGTCTGCAAACTTACTGAAGAAGGAGAGGACCTGGCACTTCACCTTGTTGACCCCCATTCAGTTGTCCTTAGCCCATCAATCCAGACAGTCAAGATCTCTCTGTAGAATCTTCCAACACTTTAGCAGAGCAACAGTCCCACCTAACTTGGTATTGTCTGCAAACTTACTGAAGAAGGAGAGGACCTGGCACTTCACCTTGTTGACCCCCATTCAGTTGTCCTTAGCCCATCAATCCAGACAGTCAAGATCTCTCTGTAGAATCTTCCAACACTTTAGCAGATCAACAGTCCCACCTAACTTGGTATTGTCTGCAAACTTACTGAAGATGCACTCAATCCCCNTGCACAAATCTAGGTAGGTGATGTCAGTTCCTCTTCTCTTATCCACCAAAGCTGTAACCCCATCTCAAGAGGCCCCCAAATTTGTCAAGAACAATTTGCCCTTGGTGAAACTATGTTGATTGTCACCAATCACCTCCTTATTTTACGTGAGCCTTAGCACAGTTTTCAGAAAGACCTATTTCATGATCTTGCTGGGCACAGAAATGAGACTCTTTGGCCTATAGTTCCACAGTTCTTCCTTTTTTCCCCCTTTTTAAGGGTGGAAGTTAACTTTTCCAGTCAGGAGGAACTTTACTAGACTTCCACAACTTCTCAAATATGACAGATAGTGGCTTAGCCATTTCATCTGCAGGTTCCCCTGGGACCTGAAATTAGTCTCTTCAGATCTCATGGACTTGTACTCCTCCTCCTTGTACTACAGAGGGTGGTTCTTCATTCTCCCATCCCCTGCCTTTATGTCTTCCAACTTGGGTGGTGTGGCTGGTAATCTTGGTGGTGAAGACTGAGGCAAAAAATTGTTGAGTACTCCCCAAAGGGAGTCCTCTTCCATGTCCTGGAAAACCAGATCTCCCATTTTCTACCAGAGAGGGCCCACTTTTTCTGTAGTCTTCAATCTACCACATAACCAAAGAAGACATTCCTTTTGCCTTTGCCTGACTTCCTCTTTGTTTCATCCCTCCTGAATTTTCTGGAGATGATCCTTTAATATTAACCAGCTCTCTTGGGTCCTTCTTCTGTCCAAAGGAGAACCCTAAAGAGACCAAAATCTGCTATCCTGAATTACAGGGTAGTTCCACACTTGCTGTGTGCTCTACTTGCTGCCCTAAAGCCCCACCATTTCATGACCACTGCAGACACGGCTGCCCTTTAATTACACATTCCTCACCAGGCCCTCCTTTTTGGTGAGAAAAAGGCACAGCATAGCACCCCTCCTCACTGACTCCTCTGTTACTCGAAGAAGTAAGTTATCATCAATGCTATCCAGGAATGTCCTGGATTGCTTGTTTCCTTCTGTATTGTACCTCCAAGAGATAATACAGAACCACAGAGTCATCAAAGTTGGAAGAGGCCTTCAAGACCATCAAGTCAAACCATCAACCCCGCACCACCACAACCACCCCTAAACCATAACCCCAAGTGCCACATCCAGATGCTTCTTTAACTCTTTCAAAGGCTGTAACTCCACAGTCTTCCTGGGCAACCTTATTCCAATGCCTAACTACTCATGCAGAGAAAATTTTTTTCTGATATCTAACCTGTACTTCCTGTAACATAAGGTTGTTTCCTCTCATTCTTTCATTTGAGATGTGACAGTATTATGTCCTCTCTGAATCTCCTCCAAGCTAAACAATCCCATTTCCCTCAGCTGCTTCTCATGTTTTCTAGACCCTTCACCAGCTCCATTGACCTTTCTGGAAGCACTCCAGCATCTCAGTGTCCTTTTGGAGGTGAGAGCCCCAAAACTGAGCACAGGATTTGAGGTTTGGCCTCACCAGCACTGAGTGCAGCAGGATGATCATTTCCCTGGTCCTGCTGGCCGCACTATTCTTGATATGGGCCAAGATGCCATTGACCTTCTTGGCAACCCAGATACACTGCTGGCTGTCGACCAGTACCCCCAAGTCTTTTTCTGCTGAGAAGATTTAAAGCATTCTTCCCCAAGTCTGTAGTGCTGCATGGGGTTGTTGTGACCCAAGGAGAGGACCTGGCACTTCACCTTGTTGAACCCCATTCAGTTGTCCTTAGCCCATCAATCCAGTCAGTCAAGATCTCTCTGTAGAATCTTCCAACACTTTAGCAGATCAACAGTCCCACCTAACTTGGTATTGTCTGCAAACTTACTGAAGATGCACTCAATCCCCACTCCAGATCATCAATAAAGATGTTAAACAATACTGGCCCTAACACTGACCTCTGGGAAACACCTCAAGTAACCAGCTGCCAGCTGGACATAACTCACCACCACTCTCTCAGCCCAGCTATCCAACCAGTTTTTCACCCAGCAAAGAATACCCTTGTCCAAGCCATGTGCAACCAGCTTCTCCAGGAGAATTCTGTAAGAGATTGTGTCAAATGCTTTACTGAAGTCTAGATAGTCAACATCCAGAGCTTCTTCAGTCTCCAGAGCAGGAAAATGGTTCTGCAATGGCATCTCAGATTTCGGGAGAAGTGTCTTCTTTCTGCAGGTCCTTGCCATGGCAAGCTTCCATTCTCCTGCATTATTGCTCTCTCTCCCTTCTGGTTTGCTGCTGGAGGGGTCTTTGCTCGTCTGTGTGCTTTGGATTCCCTGTAGGCTGTGTTTGGAACCAGCTAGCTCTCTCCTTTNCCTGCCTTTATGTCTTCCAACTTGGGTGGTGTGGCTGGTAATCTTGGTGGTGAAGACTGAGGCAAAAAATTGTTGAGTACTCCCCAAAGGGAGTCCTCTTCCATGTCCTGGAAAACCAGATCTCCCATTTTCTACCAGAGAGGGCCCACTTTTTCTGTAGTCTTCAATCTACCACATAACCAAAGAAGACATTCCTTTTGCCTTTGCCTGACTTCCTCTTTGTTTCATCCCTCCTGAATTTTCTGGAGATGATCCTTTAATATTAACCAGCTCTCTTGGGTCCTTCTTCTGTCCAAAGGAGAACCCTAAAGAGACCAAAATCTGCTATCCTGAATTACAGGGTAGTTCCACACTTGCTGTGTGCTCTACTTGCTGCCCTAAAGCCCCACCATTTCATGACCACTGCAGACACGGCTGCCCTTTAATTACACATTCCTCACCAGGCCCTCCTTTTTGGTGAGAAAAAGGCACAGCATAGCACCCCTCCTCACTGACTCCTCTGTTACTCGAAGAAGTAAGTTATCATCAATGCTATCCAGGAATGTCCTGGATTGCTTGTTTCCTTCTGTATTGTACCTCCAAGAGATAATACAGAACCACAGAGTCATCAAAGTTGGAAGAGGCCTTCAAGACCATCAAGTCAAACCATCAACCCCGCACCACCACAACCACCCCTAAACCATAACCCCAAGTGCCACATCCAGATGCTTCTTTAACTCTTTCAAAGGCTGTAACTCCACAGTCTTCCTGGGCAACCTTATTCCAATGCCTAACTACTCATGCAGAGAAAATTTTTTTCTGATATCTAACCTGTACTTCCTGTAACATAAGGTTGTTTCCTCTCATTCTTTCATTTGAGATGTGACAGTATTATGTCCTCTCTGAATCTCCTCCAAGCTAAACAATCCCATTTCCCTCAGCTGCTTCTCATGTTTTCTAGACCCTTCACCAGCTCCATTGACCTTTCTGGAAGCACTCCAGCATCTCAGTGTCCTTTTGGAGGTGAGAGCCCCAAAACTGAGCACAGGATTTGAGGTTTGGCCTCACCAGCACTGAGTGCAGCAGGATGATCATTTCCCTGGTCCTGCTGGCCGCACTATTCTTGATATGGGCCAAGATGCCATTGACCTTCTTGGCAACCCAGATACACTGCTGGCTGTCGACCAGTACCCCCAAGTCTTTTTCTGCTGAGAAGATTTAAAGCATTCTTCCCCAAGTCTGTAGTGCTGCATGGGGTTGTTGTGACCCAAGGAGAGGACCTGGCACTTCACCTTGTTGAACCCCATTCAGTTGTCCTTAGCCCATCAATCCAGTCAGTCAAGATCTCTCTGTAGAATCTTCCAACACTTTAGCAGATCAACAGTCCCACCTAACTTGGTATTGTCTGCAAACTTACTGAAGATGCACTCAATCCCCTCTCCAGATCATCAATAAAGAGGTTAAACAATACTGGCCCTAACACTGACCTCTGGGAAACACCTCAAGTAACCAGCTGCCAGCTGGACATAACTCACCACCACTCTCTCAGCCCAGCTATCCAACCAGTTTTTCACCCAGCAAAGAATACCCTTGTCCAAGCCATGTGCAACCAGCTTCTCCAGGAGAATTCTGTAAGAGATTGTGTCAAATGCTTTACTGAAGTCTAGATAGTCAACATCCAGAGCTTCTTCAGTCTCCAGAGCAGGAAAATGGTTCTGCAATGGCATCTCAGATTTCGGGAGAAGTGTCTTCTTTCTGCAGGTCCTTGCCATGGCAAGCTTCCATTCTCCTGCATTATTGCTCTCTCTCCCTTCTGGTTTGCTGCTGGAGGGGTCTTTGCTCGTCTGTGTGCTTTGGATTCCCTGTAGGCTGTGTTTGGAACCAGCTAGCTCTCTCCTTTCAGTCTTTCTGATGCTAGGCACCTTCTCACTGTCTCCTGCAGTTCAGCCATCTTCTATAGGAGGTTCTCCATCTGGGAACATCTTCCCTAGGCAACTCTGCTGCCTGTCCCTGATCCAGGAAAAAGGTCTAGGCACTTCCTTCAGACTGAAGTCTGCTCTGCAGCCTCCTTAGCAGCTCCATCTGGGTGCAGTTGTCAGCCATCCCTGGGAGAGGTGGTGCACACCCCCCAGCTGCTGAAACTTCTACAATAGAAGACAAATCTCCAGACTATTTCCTATTCAGGGTTTTATTTCACAGACTTTCTACCTGGTCCTTCATAGAGGTAAAAAAAGAAAATAAAACATCTTTTGTATTATATTTTGGGGTGGTAGTAGTCATCATAATTCAGATTACTTATATAGATAATAAAGATCACGATTCCTATAAAGAATTTGATAAAGTTAATACCTTAAATTCATGTAGGCCACAGAACTAGACAGCAGTCTTCAAAAAGTGCTAAAAAGAAGTGAGGAAAAGAATTGGAAAAGCTTTATCATATGTTGTTCCAATTCACTTAGTTCAGGAGAAATCCCGGAAGGCTGAAGAGTGGCCAGCATAATCCAATTATTGAGGAAAGAACCTTGAGCTATAAGAGGAAATTACAGACCAGTTAGCTTAGCATGAATTGCGGTGTATGTTTTTAGAAACTGTTTTAAGGTATCTAGAGAAATTGCAAAAGCATATTTTAATTAAAATAAGGTAATTATCAGGAAAGGTATGACAAGTTGAAGAATGCTGTGGTTGCAGAGTTTGCAATTTTTACTGTGTTTCATGTTATACTTTTTTCCATTTTATTTTCAGACTTTTTTATTGTTTGTCAGTGTGGTACATGACCTGATGTCTTCTTATGTTGAGCTTCCTCTGCAACCAATGAATTTTTTTAAAAAAAGTAGAAATATGTCAACAATGTAATAGTAGGTGTGGCTCTTAAATTTATTCTCTCTGATTACATCAGTTATTTCTGGTCACAAAGCAAATAGTTTGATTTAGAGGCACATTTCCATAAGACCTTACTTCTTTCTCAGGAGACTTTGCTGTGTCTCCTTCAGTATTGAGCTTTTTCTGTGCTTACTAATGGTAGGTGGTACATACTTCTGATGTGGGTGATAAACATTCAAGTAGTTTTGGTATGAAGATAGTGATACTAGGAAAAATATAAAAGCAGTACCGTGAAGGAAATAGCAGAAGCAAAGCCAGGGAAAGAACTGTAAAGTTCTTTAGCAAGGACACAAACAAAAATCATCCCGCATCTGCTGGTTTATGTCTAGGTAGAGCTTGGATTTGGAGGTGCAATTTCTCAATTGTTTTGAGACAAGTTTGTAACCTGTAACTCTTGAAAGACTAGAATGACGACATATATATTTTGCTTTAAAGAATCTAGGGCCTTTGGCACTATTGATATTAATCTCCAATTTAATGGAACTCATTTTTCTTTTAGAAAACAACCAAAAAACCAGTTAATTAACAGTATTGTTAAACTTCTGTAAAAGTGGCAAAAATACACATAAATCCATGAGAGAAAGATTTTTTTTTTAGAATCATAATAGAAAATTTTATATGAAAACAGGTTTTCAGGTTTTTCTTTGATATTTGGGAGAGTGAACTAATTTGCAGAGTTCATTTTTTCTCTTCTGGGAAGAAGACACTAGGGAATAAGAAGACTTGAATTCCATACTGAGATCTGTGGCTATTCTGGTTTCAGCAGAATAAACCCCTCCTACATGAAAATATTTTTTTCAAGCCATTCTTAGGAGCCTTGTGCACTGTGAAGTAGCTTTCTAGTCTTCCTGTCATTAGTAGTCAGGAGTTGTCAAGAATAAACCTGAACAGTTTCTTGTGACAATTTTTATCAGTCTGGTAGTAGGGTATGCACTTTCTGTAGGGAAACTGAGCCAAAGTGGAGGACAACTGATAGGGCCTAGCACTGGCAGAAGAGAAGAGGACCAGTGAAGGAAGAGTCCCTTATAAATTCAGTACTTCTTCATATCTTATGTGATCTCTTCCTAATCACAAGAAACCTGCTGCTGCATGGAACAGAAAACCTTCTATTAAATACTGGATAACATTTGATCTCAGATTACTGTTGTATTTTTTTTTAAAAAAATCTGATCTAAGAATAAAATATTGTATTATCCAATTCTTGAAGAACATTGAAATGTGTTACTCACCCTAAAATTATTTTGTCATGGTTTAAAATAACTCTCAAAGCAGGAAAAAATCTGTTAAATACATTTATTTCCTTTTGTTATTTTGAAAATTAATATAGTTTTAGAATCATAGAATCAATTAAGTTGGAAAAGACCTCTAAGATCATCAGGTTCCCCTGTTCACCCAGCATTGCCATGTAAATGGCTAAATCATATCCCCAAGTCCCACATCCACATGACTTTTGAACACTTGCAGAGATGGTGATACTACCACTTTCCTCAGCAGCCTATTCCAGTGCTTGACAATTTCCAACATCCTTGTATCCACTCTAAACTTCCCCTGGTGCAACTTGAGATCATTTAACATCACAGTGAGAACATGTTGAGATCATGTAGAGGACATATGTTTCACTGAAAATATGTCCTTTTATCTCTGTGTGAAGTTCTGTAAGAGGTCTGTAAGGAAGACAAGCCAAATACACATCTTAGGAATAGTTCATGATAGTGTCTTTCAAACATTAAAAATAAATGGCTGATTAAATTTCATTCATTCAATTTTAAACCAGGGGTGATCTGCTGGCTCTGAACTCCAGCTTCTCACTTTTACTAGTAAAGCTCATTGACTTTTCTGAGACTGGTGAAAACATTGGCTTTTGTCTGCATTCTTTCTAAGCTGGATAATCTGAAGTGTTGGCGTCTCTTCACAGCATCTTTAGTTCTCCTGTTGGAGGTCTCTGGCATATCAGAGCATGCAAGAAAAGGATTCAGTTCTGTTATGTGAGAAAAAACCATTTTCATTCAACTATTCTAAATTAAATAAACTGTGTGGTGGTTGTGGTTATTCTTGTTACCACCATGGACATTGCAACAGATAAATGTGAATTGAAGACAGAAACAGATGCAACCAATTTACAGTATACTGCTTTCAGAGAGTACATGACTTTAGCCATTCAACACAAGACAGAAGAGAAGAGTGTAAGCCCATGTTTTACTAATCCTCTACTATCTGCAAGGACATGTGTGAAATCTGTTATGCTGGGGAAACAAAAATTGAAAGCTTGCTTGGTGAGATAGATGTTATCAGAGAGGGACGGAGCAACTTTTTTGTGCTATTGGGAAAGTGTCTCATGTCTGTGTGCACACACTATGTTTTCAGAAGGACATACTTCCAAGCCACTCCTTTTATTTAGGGTATCACTTATTTTGCTTAGCACCTGTGATTTATAATTTTAGTAATAATAAAAAATCCTTATTTGAAGTAGCTTAGTGTTGGCCATGTAAAGAGGCTCTGATGCTAACCAGACTTTGAAAGAGTTCAGCTATATGTCCATTGGCCTCTAAATGGTTCTTTATGATGTGTCAGTTAGTGAGCATCAATTACTGTGCATATTAAAGNCAGCCCCAAAGGCTGTTTTCTAATGATTTGGAGGGAACTATAAAAATACAATGAGTTAGTATCACTATTCTCTAGGAAAAAATCATAATTCCAGAATGATCAGCTTCTCCATAGATATGTGCTAGAAATAAAAGCACTGCATACAAAATTAAAGGTGTGAGGTTTCTGACTTCTTCATCAAAATCCAGCAAAAAGTAGAATACTAATTCTTTATTCTGCATGATTTTAACAAAAATTGAATAGCAGAATTACATTATCATGTATAAAAATTGCAAGTCTGAGCTCCATAGAAAGGGAAGTAGATTTTGAATAAANGGCCTAGCACTGGCAGAAGAGAAGAGGACCAGTGAAGGAAGAGTCCCTTATAAATTCAGTACTTCTTCATATCTTATGTGATCTCTTCCTAATCACAAGAAACCTGCTGCTGCATGGAACAGAAAACCTTCTATTAAATACTGGATAACATTTGATCTCAGATTACTGTTGTATTTTTTTTTAAAAAAATCTGATCTAAGAATAAAATATTGTATTATCCAATTCTTGAAGAACATTGAAATGTGTTACTCACCCTAAAATTATTTTGTCATGGTTTAAAATAACTCTCAAAGCAGGAAAAAATCTGTTAAATACATTTATTTCCTTTTGTTATTTTGAAAATTAATATAGTTTTAGAATCATAGAATCAATTAAGTTGGAAAAGACCTCTAAGATCATCAGGTTCCCCTGTTCACCCAGCATTGCCATGTAAATGGCTAAATCATATCCCCAAGTCCCACATCCACATGACTTTTGAACACTTGCAGAGATGGTGATACTACCACTTTCCTCAGCAGCCTATTCCAGTGCTTGACAATTTCCAACATCCTTGTATCCACTCTAAACTTCCCCTGGTGCAACTTGAGATCATTTAACATCACAGTGAGAACATGTTGAGATCATGTAGAGGACATATGTTTCACTGAAAATATGTCCTTTTATCTCTGTGTGAAGTTCTGTAAGAGGTCTGTAAGGAAGACAAGCCAAATACACATCTTAGGAATAG
>VZTH01009137.1:0-77993 GCA_013397815.1 Aleadryas rufinucha | reverse complement strand
GTTGGTTGTATGTCACCCCCTTGTCATTTCCTAAGTGGTTGTTCCTTTACTCCTCCCTTTTCCCCACTCTTCTATTTAGTTTCATGCTAATTAAACCAGAGAGGCCAGACCAACGGCCAGGGCCAGACCAACGGCCAGAGGCCAGACCAACGGCCAGATTTGGGTGGCTAGTTCCCTCTGAGACTTTATTAAATTGCTTGGAATACACTAGCGCCTGAATCCTCCTTCAGTCTTTACCTTCGCCTGCTGCGGTTTTTCCATCTGGGCTGCACAGCCTAATCGGCTGTTGGCAGATAGCCTCAGGGCGAGCTGTGGCTCCCGGGGCAAACATCTGCGGTTTGAGCTGCATAGAACCCTGCTCCGTGCCGTCGCACCGGGACCTCCCAGAGTGTCCAGAGCAAGAGGACAGCAGACGCCGCCTGCCACGCCACCGGGTGGCTAGTGGTCAGCGCGGCAGGGCACCTTCAAATTTACTTTATCTACAAAACAACAACTGTAAAAAGATACAGAGAACATAACACAAGGTGGATATTTAGTGCTGTAGCAAGAGAAATGCTTTACCTTTTCCTCTTCTCCTTATAGATGAAGAGACTCATGTGGAGGTAAATAAGTATTTAAAAAGAATTTCAGCCACTTCCACGTCATAATTTTTGAATAACCATCAAGCAGCTTGCTACTTGGATACCATCAGGAGAGGAAAATAAGAAACAAAAGAGATGCTATTCATTTTTGAGTCATAAAGAAACAAGACACTTTTGGAGGGGATCAGCTGGCATGGAGAATTAGAAAATGAGCAAATATATGCCATTATTTAAGCAATTTCTCAAGATTAGGTTTCAAAATATTTAATTTTCTTTTCCACAGGCCTTTCCTTTTGTCTGGGATAAAAGTAGCAAATTTATGGATGAGGCCTTCTGCAGGCAGATTGAAGCAGTCTCAGAGTCACAGACACTGTTTCTTGTGGAGTACTTTAACTACCCTGACATCTGCTGCAGAACCAGTACTATGAAACACGAACAGCCCAGGAGGTTCCTGAAAAGCACTGATCACAGCTTCCTATCATGGATACTGGAGGATCCCACAAGGAATGTTGTGCTGCTTGACTTCACACTAACAAACAGGGAAGGCCTTGTGGGGGATGTGAGGGTTGGGGGCAGCCTTGGCTGGGTAGTGACCATGAGATCATGGAGTTCAGTATTGGGCGAGAAGAAAGCAGGGCAGCAAATAAGATTGCAACCATGGACTTCATGAGAAAGAACTTGAGGGATCTCTTTAGGGAATTTTCTTGAAAGAATGTCATGGGGATAGGCAGTGCAGGGAAAAGGGTTGATATTCCAGAGTTACTTCCTCCAGGCTCAAGAACAGTGCACACCGATAAGAAAGAAGTTGGACCAAGGGGACAAGACATGTTTGTGGATGAATGAAGAGCTGTCATTCTTCAAGTATAAGCAGAAAACACACAGGAGATGGAAGCAGGGTCAGGCCACTTGGCTAAAGGAGCTGGGCCTTTTCAGCCTTGAGAAGAGATGACAGAGGGGACCTCATCAATTTATGCAAATATCTGAAGGGAGGGTGTTGAGGATGGATCCAGGCTCCTCTCAGTGGTGCCAAGCAATAGGACAAGAGACAATCGGTAGAAACTGATGGACAGGAAGTTCCATCTGAATACAAGGAAGAACTTTACTGTGCAGGTGACTGACCACTGAAACTGACTTTCCAGAGAGGAGTCTCCCACACTGGGAGTATTCAACAACTTTCTGGAAGCAATTCTGTGCCACATGCTCTAGGATGACTCTGTGCTTGAATAGGGATGTTGCACCAGATGGTCCTCTGTGGTCCCTTCCAACCTTACCCATTCTATGATTCTGTACTTCTCTGACTTTTCCCTTGTGAACCCTTCCTGTCTATGACCAATGAAAGTGTTGTTTCTCAAGTGTTTTCTCAGTAACTCCCAGAAAAACCTTCACCGGCTTTTTTACTGCTGAAGTGAGACTGACAGGCCTGTAATTACCGGGGTCTTCCTTTGTTCTCTTCATGGAAACTGAGAAAATTTACCAGTTTCCAGTTGACTCAAACCTCGCCAGACTCCTCAGACCAACTGACAAATGTTGAGATCTCATGAAGACATTGGTGAGCTTTTTCAGCACACTGAAATGAATCCCATCAGGACCCAGAGATTCACGTCCATCTAGTTGGAGCAGTGAATTCAGAGTCAGCTGGGAGTTTATCATGTCTGCAGTCAGTCTTCACACAGGGCTCCAGAGACTGCAGGTGTTAAAGACAGAGTCAAGAAGACATGAAGTGGCTCTGCTTTGTCTATGTCCCTATTTGTGAAGTGACCAACCTCATCAAGTAATGCACTAGTGTTATCTTTGTTCCTCCTTTTTCTGTTAACATATTTTAAAAAAAATTGTTCTTCACAGTGCTGGTCAGCTCAAACAGTAGAGCTTTGGCTGCACAAATTTTCTCCCTGCAGAGGTGAAGAGCATCTCTTTAGCCTTCCCATGTCACCTGTCGTTGCTCCATACACTCTCCTTTTCTGTCTGAGTTCTAGCAAAAGATTCCCACTCAGTTAAAGCAGCCTTCCGCCCCACATACTTGACTTCTGACACTTTCAAACTGTCTGCCTCTATGCTTTTAAGAGATGGATTTTAAAAAGTGACCCTCATTCACAGGCCTCAATACCTTCAAAACAGATTTCTGTGGAACCTTACCGTCTTGAGCTCTCCCCATATTCAGGGCTGAAGTTTGCTGGGAGTTTTTCTCCTATTGCCAACAATTTGAAACTCAACTACTTCATGGTCACTGTGACCAACCAACAATCACCATTTCACCCACCTTTTTTTTGCTGTTTACAAACAATATATCTAGGAGAGCATCTTTCCTGCATATCAGGCCAACTACAGAAACTTATACAGCGTCAGGAAAGTTTCTTACAATAGACTGTCTCTAATCCCTGTTCTAAAGGGGAAAACCAACTTCAATTTTTAGACTAAATATGTTCATACTGAACAGTGCCTTTTAAATGGAAGTTTTGCAGCACATTGAACCAGTCTATCTAAAAGATATCTCATTGTTAAGACTATATGATAGAAATGTCAATACTTTAAGGAATGGAGTTAGTCCCTGTTATTACATATGGACAGATTGATACATTTATTTATTTGGAGGCTTTAATTCTTCCTGAAGGAGGGCTGTTGGGGTCCTGGCCGGTGTCCCTGACACCAGCCAAGCTGGCTCAACATGCCCGGCAGTAAGAACGGAGAGCAGTCTGTGTAGGTTGCAGGAGAGCTTTATTCCATCCAAGGGGCTGAGGTGAAAGAGGGCTGAGCCCGGAAAGGTTTGAACTTTTCCCGGGCTCCAGCAGAGAATTCTGGGCAGGGGGGCAGGACATAGGCGGGGCCCCAGAATGCAGCGGGTGGGGGGGCATTCTGCGGTCCAGGGGAGCAGAACTGGGGGTCTGTCCCTTTGGGGGACTCTGTCATGGATCCTACAGATGGCATTCTCTTGCACAGAGGTAAACAACAATTCCATGTCTATTCATTGAATTTTAAAAATTCATAAAGGATAGGAGAAATAAAAGGCCTGGCAGTTTATCCATCTTCACGAATCTTTACAGGTCTTAGATCTATTCTCCACCTGCATATTCTTTTAAGGCTCATATTCTCAGAAGTAGAAGCTTTGTGTTGTACATTAGGATTTTAGCTCAGAACACGAGCGAGGTTTTAAAACAGATCTCCTAATCTTTCCAATGATTTTCTTTCAGTCTTGGACTACTATTACTTTTCTACAAAGCCACATCAGAAGCATGTCAAAAATGCTGAGTGTGCTATTGACTGTTCATCTCACAGCATAAGACTATAGCTAATCTGAAACAATTCCTTGTAAAACATCTATGGTGTGAATGTTAGATCCATGCTGTAGAGAGCTGCTGTTTTAATGCTGCACTACTTGCTAGTGTAGATAGAGACTTACTCTCAAAGTCTTCCAGTGGACAGGAGCAGTCATACCTAGTTAATGCCAGTCACCCAAATTTTTGTTGCTGCATTAACCATACCTCTGTCATATTGACAAAGATCAGTTTAAGAAGAAAGTGAAAAGATTTTAAAACAAAAAACATGTACTTTCAAAATCTCTACTTTCAGACTTTAACAGTATGTTAATATAGTCCATCTTTGAAGTGCAACATCATATTTCTCCCTATGTTTGTGTTTGTTTTAGATTGAAAGACTCATATAGTATAACTTCTCTTCCTATTACTTCATGCTTCTGGTTGTACTACAATCAATTAGTCACAACTAGTCTTCTGAATTTTAATCTTCAGAGAAATGTCAAAGAGTCCATTCTCCAAGAGACTAGAGTGCAACCTGCGTCAGTAGGGACATGTTTAGGAGTAGAGGTCTCCATGTATGAGGATCTCTGCACTATCAGTTGATGCTTTGCCTTCATACTGAGCCAGCCTGAGCCCAGACCCAGCTTGTCTAGGCATAAGAAAACTCAGGAGCCAAAATGAAGTGTAACTATCTGGAGATGAGTAACTGTGGCTTGTGACCAGTTGGGTTGCAATATATGTCAGAGCTTTCAACCAAACTGTATTCATGAGAACAGAGAGGAAATTTTGACACTGATTTCTCAATGCAGTGTTAGAGTGAGACTTGAATTTGAATGTTCTGTCAAAGAAAAGCTAAAAGGATGGCCAGGACTAACACAGTTGGTAATCTCAGCTGCTTGTCATCCCCCGTACATTTGGAGCACATACTGTATGGAACTTAGTACTGACAGAGCCACTGTGATTGACAAGAGAATTGCTCTGTCTTCTGGAAATGTACAACATAGAAGGCTTTTCCAGATGAATTATTCATTCAAAGCTTCCACCAACAAGAAACAAGTTGCCTCTGATTCAGGCAAGATTGTGATGAGTGGGATGATGTTTATAATATTGAATAGAGAAAGGCGTGATGATAATAAGCCTGAAAGTAGTGTGAGGACTGCATCTGCTAAATAAACTCAAAGCTACTTTAAAAAAAACCCCAAACAATACACATAATGGAAAATTGTAAATACATTAAGAGAACAGCATTTTTGAAATTGATGTCAGTAAGCTTGCAGTATATGTTAAAAGAAAGAATAAAGAACTCTACAACATGATTCTAAAATAAAAAACCTCTTTAAAATAATAGCAGTACTAATTGCATTAAGAATTAGAAGACCTTTATCCCCCTACTCTTGAGACATTTAAAAGTAAAGAAAATGCCTTTCCTCACATAAAAAACCAAAGGGCATAATTGTTAATGTAATTTCTCCTGTGGCCAGGAGGCTATATAATACCTTGTTTACAGAAAAGCAGTACGTTTTATTTCCATAGTCCTCAGTTCAAGATATATTGCTGTCTATCCCTTTTCAGTAAAGTAATACCGAACATCAATTTTGACTTCTAATTTTGAGATAAGTTTTCCAGAAAGAGCTTAAATGTATCATAATATAGGACTACCTGTTCTGCATTTCCAAAGGGAACACATTAGTGTGTCCAAAACTACATCGAATATTTCATTAATTGTGAAGAAAAGAATGCAACTTGCCACTTGAACAGATGAAAAATTTCAGAATCTAATCATTGTCATAGATTGAAATGAAACATTCACCTGTCACACAGCACCAACCAGATTGCTCTGAATAGACTTTGACATCTCCTTTATAGAAAACAAATTTTTCACAGGAAGTCAAAATCAATCTCTTCCAGAGTGGGAGCACTCTAGGTTTCTCAGCCTACCTGGCTCATGGAAAATTTTAAACTAACTAAAATTTTGTGGCTGAGTCAGAAGATAAGATTTTCCATACAGTTTTAATGGGATAGGAATACAAAATTCTTCATAATACATGATAATATTTGCCATGTATCTTACATCATTATTTTTTCATCTGTGAGAAGTATGAAGATGTGGGCACGTATCTTAGTTTTTGAGATAAGATTCTAAACAGTGTGGGACTGAAGAATAGCATATTTTTGTTGCTATATGTGTTTTTAATACTGTTGAACAAAGAACACTGAATTCTAAAATTAGTTGAAAAACTCGTGGTTTTTTTACTATGTGTTAAATGCTTATTTGGGTGCCCTTTGGATGGCACTGTTGCCCTCAAACTACTATTTTATTGGATCATGACTAAATCTCTGAAATAGAAAAAGACGAAAAAGAAAAAAAAAAACCATTGAATTTATGGAGAGAAAGAGAAGGAGAACACAACCTAATAATTAAGAAAATAAATTCAAAAGTAGTTTCATCAAACACTTGGAAAAAATCCAAAAATGATGAGAGGATCCAGTTTGTTACTAATAAATAGTTAATTTTTAATTGATGTAATTCATATCATAGATTTATACAACGTTAAGCCCAGTTAAGATTGTTAATATAACCTAAATGACTTGGAAAAAAACATCTTAAAATCACAGAAACCAATTAGATGGGACAGGACCTCTGGAGGTCACCTGTGCCAAGCTCGTTCTCAAGCTGGATAAACTTGAAACTCACAGAAAATATGTACTATTGTGTTGTGTAATACAAGATTTTGCCTTCTAAACCTAAATATCTTGTCTATGCTAATTACCTAAGCATTCTTTATAGGAAATTGGAAAGAAATGGTTTGTGACAAGACAGAAATAACTCATTCCATGTTAAAACTCATGCTTTATGCTGGTAGGAAAATATGTGCTCTTTAAAATTCCTGTCCCTGTCTAACAAATACAGACAAAGTTCAGGGGATTAGCAAAGGACAATTTGCTTAACCACGGACTTGAAAGCATGCATTAAGTTCTTTTTCCTATGGATGTTAAATATTTTTGTAATTTTGTATTTTATTTAATATGTTATTGATGTATTATTCATATTAACATGAACAAAATAAATGCATCTAGATAATGACTTTCGCTTTGAAGACAGTAGGAAAAGCTTGAGAATTATAGTCCCCACACTAACTTTGGTTTTGATTTTCTCCAGACCAAACAATATTAAAATAAGAAACTCTTGAAGGGAAAGGTGAACAGATGATATTTTTTAAGGACATCAATAAGGTCAAAAGATACAAGAGGGCAAAAGTGTTGTGTTCGCATATCTTTACTCAAACAGACTATCACAGTAAAGTCTGTAGAGACCCTTCAAAAATGACAAAAATATTACTGGTCAGCCAAATAAAAGGCTATTTGTTCTTACTCAGTATGCATTCTGAGTCGTGATGATAATATCCTACATTCTCTACTCAGCACTTACACACACATAGCCTGATTTTCAGCCATACTGCACTTTTCAGCAAAGTTAAGCAATTTCACTGAGAGCAGTGGAAAGAGCAGTGACAAGAGCAGCATATTTAGAGACTTTGCCATATGCTTAGACACCTAAATATGAATATAAGATGTAGAATTGAAAAGTTTTTGTCCGTTTTGTTTCCTCACAGCTGACTGAGAAAAAAAAGCTCACATGAAAAACCACTAAAACAAAGATAAATATAATTTCTAAATTAACATAATCTGGTCATCTAAAATATGGTGGTAAAGTGTAGTCTTTTTTTTTTTTTTAATACTGCTTTAATGTTTTCATTTTCCAGAGTTCTAGTTTTTAGTATTCAGTTTCGAAAATCTGGTGATGGTCAGTTTCCTGAAAGGTTAACCATCCAAGTCTTTGATCCACTTTGACACAAGAAGTCTCAATATCTGTAGCACCTCAACTCTGAAATATAACATGTTGGGGTGCATTGGGCCACTGGCAGTATACCTACAGCTCCTAATGCCCTGCCCATCACTTGGGCAGACAAATCGGAAAGCGAAAGGTCATCGGTGGGCGAGGCCCAGGTTTGAAGTCAGCACCTCTCCGCCTTCTAGGCGTGTCCTTGAGTAAGATTCCTCCCCTGGTTCCAGAGAGTTCTTCTTTTCTTTGTTTGTGGTTGGATCCCTCAAGTTATGTTTAATAAGTGCCTTATTGCATATTCTATTGCTCTCTGGAAAGTTCTGTCCTATTCTGTACCCCATTGGTTGTTAATGACTAATCCCTCCTTCAGTCATCTCCTACTGGTTGCGTGTCTCCTGGATCCTCCCTTTACCTGCACTCCCTTTGGACTGTTGGTTGTTCCCTCCTACCTTTAAAGGACCATGTTACCCTGGACCCTCCGGCCATTTCCCTCCTTCTCCCTTTCGGAGCTAATAAACTCTGGAAGTGTCATTGGAAGTGGCTCTCTCCCTTGCCTCTTTTGTCTCCGGGAACCTGGGAGACCTAAATCATCTAGGTCACCTACGGCAGGGCGCGCCCGGCTTAAGCTGAGCCAGTGCTGCCCGACTATGCGGCCGCCGAGACACTGCTCTTTAATTGCGTGTCTGCGGGAAGGTCACTGCTGCCTCGCGTGGGTCTGCAGCCCAGCTAGGCTGACCCCTTCCAGGAGCAGCGACAATAACACTTCAAAATTACTGCATAGGCTACTTTAGCAAAACACAGAAATCCAAATTGCTCCTAATAAAAACCATTGTATTTTTACTAATATTATGAGATGCCTTGGAGTTAAGAGTTTGAGATCTCTTTTTAAATTTCTGGCTAACCTAAATGTGAAAGAATGTACTCCCAAATGTTTAGGACAATGGAAAATTTAGATCCGATAGGTAAAACTACATTTTGCAATTGAAGTTTTTATATGGGATTCATGATGGCCTATTTCATCCATTTATAGACTCAAAATACAACTTACAACTCTATTTGCATTCACTATATAGATGTCTGTACTTTAGAAGGCTGATTTAGATAAGTTTCATAAATTATCACAAATGATGCAAAGACAGAACACAAACTTTAGAACATCTGTTTGTACAATCAGCACAGTACAGAGTACTGTACTATGAAATTTATTCTCTTTTCTATGGAAAATAGCAACTCATTTGTTTCTATATGTAAAAGTTAAGCTATTCTGAAGAGAGGTAAATCAATATTTCCTCCCACACTGAATTTCAAGAAGTTTATTTTATTTTAAACGAGTTCATCCATTGCTGAGATTTATAAGGTTATATTACATTTCACCAGCGTACAGTAGGACAGATACTAGTTGTGTCTGTATGCAGTTTGTCTGCCTGCATTCTTTAACCATTTACCTGGTCTAATGTTAAGAAAAATGCATTAGTATGAAATTCAAGCTAAATTCATTTCTACTTGTATTGAAGGTCTGGATAAACAAAAAAAAAAGAGGTTCTTATTTATCTCTGTTCTTCTGTAACAACAGATTAGTTCCAGTTCACGTAGATGAGTGTGACAAATATTATAATTCACATTGGTCTAGTAGTCACAGAATATGAATTTGACTGGATTTAGCACCACTTCTAACACATAATCCCAGTCCTGCATTTTAGAGAGATTATTCTGCAGGTAATCGCTAGGCACCTTAGTTAAGAATGTGTTATCAGGTGGCTGAGTAAACTGAGATTGACAAATGAATTATGATTTTAATGGGACTACAAGTGTGTAAGCTAAGTTCATTTTTCCATGATTTTATTTTAGTAAACTCAATTGCAATGCATGTAAAACATTAGAGTGCTGCCCTGCCACCAGGAAATGTAAACAATTGATTTGTTCGTAATATATTACAGTATTTATAACAATGCTACCTTTTCCCCCTCATTTTTTTCTTTTTTTTTTTTAAGAGGGAAAATTATAAATAAGGACACCCTTCACATTTCTCAATATATCTTTTTTAAAGGTTCTATATGATAACATTGAATAAAAATTATGAATAGTGAGACTTTTACTTTTAAAAAATACATTCTACATTACAATTTTTTCCCAAATAATATCTTTGTTTCTATGTCCCTAATGCTTTTTTACTCTGATTTATTTGGTTCTTGGATTTACAGATGCTTTATGATTTAACTACACTATCCCTTTTATTATTTACACTTTTATCCATAAACTTTCAAAATTATAGGCATTGTAAACAACTTTTCTAGAAATCCCTTTTCCAAGACCTATGGATGGATGGTAAAGACCCATTTCCTTCCACTGTTATTCCTTAATAGGTTTAAATCTCAGTCAGGGAGGAAGAAAGTATGTGTTTTTAACTAATACCATGTCATCTCTTTAATCATACTGATTCTGAATAATTCACCCACTGTGGAAGTTGCAGGGTGAGAATCTATAGCTCTATCTTTCACTGGGGGTAGTTTATTATTGCTGAGTCTGACAGCAGAAAGCCCTGGCAGGTTAATTGCTGCAGCAAGACTAGCTGGGGGTTTGTTGTTGATATATAGTGACTAAAGGGAGTGAAGGAGATTGACTGTGCCTGTTACAGCACAAATATCTTCATGCGCCTCAGGTTCCTCACAAAGATATGAGAAATAAATGTTCGCTCTTCATTTTCTGTCTGCACAATACAAATAGCCTTGGGCTGAACATGGCAACCACAGCACAGAGAATACATATCAAAATGAGGAAATTTGCAAATTAACATTATTACAAACATTCCTGCCTGAAAGTGCTGAAAATCAATTTCAATATAGTTTGCATTTTAATGAGGTGCCAAAGAGATAAATCAGTTGTGTTTGAGGAACACTTGGCTGGCAATGATGTTTTCTGATCATATCGTGTCTTAACTAATATTAGATTAAGTAAAACCACTGTTAATTGAAGGCTTGGGAAATGTTACTGCTAGTTAATGAAGTAAACTCTTGCTGGTCATATAGAGTCATTCATCGAACTCAGACAGCCATTTCCCAGGAACAGCTACTCCCTTCTTCCCTTCTGTTACAGAGAAGTACTTGAAATTACTGTACTCAGCTGCTTTTTCTTTTTTCTGAAAAAGAACAAATACCAATTTTTCCATTAAAGAGAGTCTTCTGCTAATGTTTTTGACTTCTATGTATCAAGAGAATAAACAATCAGTAACTGTCTTTTTCTTCAAACAAATACCCCTTTACAAAGGAGAAAGTTTAATTTCCACACTGCTTTCAGAGGGTCTTTTTGCAGTGTGCTTTCCCTAGAGTACAGAAAACTGACCTCTTTCCACTTGTTTATAATTCTCTCTAACTGTACTTCACTGCCCTGCAGATCACCTCTGCTCTTTATTGTGGTAATGAAAACCACCAAGGAAATTCCTTTTCTGAAGGTATTTCAATGAGAAATATCAACTCTCAAATGTCAGATGACTATGCAAAACAAAAAACATGGTCCAGTTTTTCTTCCGTTCATAGCACTTGTGCACCAGTGTGACTCTACTCACTTCCATGGAGATTTTCACCTCTAATGTCAGTGTAAGGAAGAGTCAAATCCACCCTAAAGAACAAGGTACAATTACTTGTTTCCACAGAAAAGCCCATGACACTGTATTGTGTTTCAGAGCTCCACAGAACAAAACAGAAACTGATTTTCAGAGGTCATTTGAGGGGACGTCGGGTCAGATACAAAATGTTAGCTCTTAAGCCTTTTGCAATTGCCCATCTATTTCAAAAATATTTGCTTTTAAATACAGTGAAGTCATTGTTAATCATTTTTCTATGCTTTATTTGTTGCCATCTCACCATTTAAACCATAGGAAAAATGTAAATCAAAGGAAAAAAAGTGTTATGGACACTAGAAATTAGAAATGTGAGAGGAAGTCTGAGTTGCAAGGTGTCTGCTTAGGCAAAAAATAATGCAGTCATGTGACTACTGAGAAAGTAGTTTAGGAAAAAGTCTGATACCTTTGCTTGCCCTTGGTAAGCTGTATACATCCATCCAAACGATCGCTTTCAAATACACAATTAATTGCTGCTTTTTGAGTGGAATTTAATGCAATTTTACTCTTTAATTTACATCTATATTGATTCTCATTTTTGCTCTTGCCCTCAATGCTCTCTCCTTCAGGATCTGAAGACTCTTTGAGGACTCTTCTTCAGGACTTCTCTCATTTCTTACTTTTTTATTGTGATTTTGAGAAGGGGAGGGTAGTCAGTCACTTCACCTGAGCCAGACTGAGCTCACTTCTTTGTGTTTCACTACTGGTGGTGTCCAACTTCCAAAAGAATAAGAAGGTAGCACTGGTGACTGCTAAAGCTACATATGATGCAAAACAGTATCACAGGCTTTTAGCGCTATCCTTTCAGATTATTTTTTGCATTTTCTGTTGATGCAAAGTGACTGTATGAAAGATATTTTTACTGTAAATTTCTCTACTTTTCATCTTTTGAGAACAGAAACAGATTAGGCGTTACCTTCCTTATAATCATGAGATGACTTAATTCTTTAAAACATTTCCTTCAACTTATACTGCTAGAACCATTGCAACAATTTGCACACTATCAAAGTGCTCTCTTGTTACGTTAGCATGCTTAATACACTTCTGATATTCACAAAAGCACTACACCTCTGTCTGCACAGTGTGAATAATCTAAACACATATGAAGGGGAGGAAGGTAAAAGTATGGCTTTTGCAAATGGGACCCTTTGCAAATGGGACCCTAATGCACCCTTGCTTTAAAATATCACAGCCAATTTTAATTGTAATAACACTGTCAATAACAAAACAAATCAAAAAGAATGAAAATCTTCCACATTAAAACTTGATGTCCTAACTCAACTTATTTTCATACTCACGTTTTACATATTTCAGTCTTGAATGATTTCTGGTTTATGGTCAACTAGTTTTCCTGCATGTAGGAACAGAATGATATTGGGAAAATTTTGATAAATGGTGGCAGAAAGATTCAAAGACCTACATGACAACTGAATTTCTTTTTATCCTATAACTGATGTAAAGCTCATGGGGAAAACCAACTATCTTTCTTCACTCTGTACTTATCCTTTATTTTTAGGGCACTCTGGAGGGCATAGGAATGTTACTGATCATTATATAACAATTTTAAATCTGTTTTCTATTGCCCTGGACTCTTACAAGGGCATACACCCATGTGTTCCTTCATGAGTAAGAGACCTATCTGCCTTCCTAAGTGTTGTAAGCCTTGACTCTGTCCTTCCGGTCTTCTGTGTTAAAAATATGTTTATTTCCCCTATATAAAATTTCATGCTCTAATTTCTGTAACAGAAATGATGCTTGTACTTGACAATTCTGTGGGTATTACTATTTTAAGTAACATATTATACTATATTAAGAGAATAATTAGAATATTCATATCAAATCAAAGTAATGATATCACACATTTGTGATTTAAAAATGATTTTTTAAAACATATGTCACATAAAATACCCTGGTAACTTAAAATTTTGATGATCCCATTAGATCAGGATCCTTCGGAATAATGTAAATTTACAGCAGATAAAAACTGCTTATGGACAGTGGGATGTGATAAATATAATTTAACCCATATCACTAAAACCCCATACCATTAACCCAAATCATACCATGCATAAATTCTAGGGGAAAATACTAATGATCAAAAAGTATTTAGCTTTGAGCAAATAGTCTACTGTTTATTTTCCTTTTTAAAAGCAGAGGCTAAAAAGGAAACAGTAAAAACACACTATTCTGCAGTTCATAATCTGTACGTATCTTCATGAGCAGTTTATTTGCTTATTATGGGTAAAAAGAAATCCAGATTTCACTGAATTAAATGGGATTAAGATTTGCTTCTGTGTGAATTAAATAAAATGGGGCTGAGATTACTCCATATCTAAAATTCTAGATACGTGTCTTCTTTAAAGTAGGAACCTCAACCATTTCATAGTAAAAGAATAAAGGAGAGGAGTAGGTGATGAGTTCTGTATTAAGAACTAATGTACTCCACTACATAATTTCTAGTACTAATTTCTAATGAACACAGACAAATTTCACCATGCAAAAGAGCAACTTGCTTTATTTCAAGAGTTTCCTAATGAAAGCAGAGATTGTATTTAGCAACAAAAGAAAGATTAGACAGCACAGTCTTACTATAGCGTGTTAGGCTCATGGTAATAAGATTACAGAATTAAGCCCTTAGGAAATGACTCAGAAAATTAATTAAAATTGCTTATAAATCATGCTGTCTTGATGTCCTAATGGCAATATGCTGTGCAATGACACATCAGAGACATTAGTTTGATGTCTCTGCTCCAGTCTCCCTCAATCCTTAAGGCAGTGAGAGCTAGCAGTATTGTGAAAACAGAATATTTAGTTCAAGCAATTGTAGGGACAAGAGAATCAAGTCTTAGGTGACTTAGCAGTTGATCTTTGCAATTGATTAAAGAGTGAGATTGACTTCTTTCAAGCTGGAACCTTCTTTAGCATGAGATATTTAGGGGGATGTTGTATAAAATGAGCTAAAAAGAGCTTTCAGGCTGGATGAAAAAAAACGGGTTTGTAAGAAATGGGAGGGTTTGTTTGCCCTAGTACAATTGTGATGTAAAAGAAGGATAAAGAAGGCATCTCACTGTCTTCTTCTTAGCAAAAAAAAAGGCATATGTTTTTATAAGCATGAACTTTTACAAGCATATTGAGGAGGAGGGATAAATTAGCCAATGTAAATATTGTTTACATTTCTCACAGCAACTTTTTGCCTTAAAAATAATTTATTTCATGGAAGACAGGGTGGATTGCTCTTACATGAAGCAATTTTCAAATATTTTCACCCTGAAAGTGGGTGTAGGCTACTTCTATTCTTTTGCATATCTAGAAACAGCTGCCAAATACATGCAGATCACCTTCTAGGAGGCTGTTGGAAGCTGTGCATAGAGAACCTGCCAGAATCCTGCCTGAAAGATGCTTCAGTAGGTGACATACCCATTTGAGGACAGCTCTAACCTTTCAGAGCTACAATTTCTTTTAAAAGTACTGAGGGATCGGGGGGGCACATTAACAACTCCTAGTTGCCTATTTTAACTAGTTTAGAACATTTACCTTTGAATTCAGAAGGAAACAACTTTGCTGATTGCCTGGCAGTCAGATTGATGGATGTGTAGATAATCACCTCAATCCCCATGAACTTGAAATGAGTTTTCCTGTGACATACAGAGAACTAAGCTCAGGAAGTAACTGACAAGATAATTAATACGCTCTACCACTGTTCATTTAGGTATAATCAACATCTTTCCTCTTGTAACTGTACATATTCAATCTTTGACCATAAAGCACATGATTTTTCTCTGTTTTTTCACCTGTTATTTTGGGCAACCCAAAACGTTATCGTATTCCATACCTATCTGTGCTAAGTCATATGCCAAAAGGTATTACTCATCTCTGTAAGAACCGGTGGATGGAAATGGGGTCATGGAGGGGGTTGGCCCCAGGGTCCCTTTTTAAGGTCGGGGCACTCAGGTAGAAGCTCTCTTCCTCTTTCCTTTTTATTCTTGCTGGGAAAACTGACACAGTGCAAGGCAGAAGCCTTCTTTTTTTTCTCTTGGGGCTTCCAAGGAGGTTGCTTCAGGCAGGTCTCCGAGTAGCAAAAGCAGCAACCCAAGAAGCTGCATTTCACAATCCACTCACGTTTCAGAGTGAATGTCCCAGTCCACAGAGCTGATCCCCGGCTGGTCAGGGACAGGCCACTGTTCTTTGGTGCTCAGCGAGAATGTTTTCTTCCTCCTGCATCAGGGCAGTGACCTGAGACAGCAGCACTGACCAGCGGAGTCCAGCGGGTGGCAGGAGGGGTAGTGAGCGGCAGCTCTCACCTCAAACATGCATGACCACAAGGGAGTGGGGAGGCTGACACGACGGGGCTGCAGCTCCCAGGCAATGCCAGCACCCTCCTTCTGCCACCAGAACTGCTTCAGAAGCTCCTACAGAAGAAGGTTGAGCTGAATGCGGTGTGTCTATAATTTTTTGGCCTTTGTCTCCCAGACCATGAGGTCCTCTCTGGAGGGTGCCATCTTAGGGAGGGGTTTCTCTGCCATTTTTTTTCTCTTTGTCTGAGAGACCTTCTGGAAGTCTGAGAGATTTAGCAAATATGTAACTAATTATTATCACTGTTATTTTTTGCCTGTTGCTGTTGTGATTTTAATAAACTGTTTTTTTTTTCATTTATATCTAAATAAATGAATATATCTATATTAGCGTTCGTCTCTCCTTGCTGAATGAAAAGGAAGTGGTTAAAAATTAAAGAAGAGGTAATTCATTTTGAAGTGTCTGCCCCTTAAATTGTCTTAAACCAAGTCACCAGCCTGTAAAGGTCCTTCTTAAAATTCAGAGCCTTGAACCTTCCCAGTGCAATCACAATTTCAGCACATGACTAGAATTAATTCCATAATATCTTGCACTGACAACAGAACTTTTTGCAGTGGAGTCCTTAAAAATATTAGAAATGCTAGTCTGTATTCATCAGAGAGTTTAGCATCAACCTGTGTTCTTTTCCGTAGGTTTTTTGAAATATGCTAATGGAAAATGTTAAGACAGTTCTGCACCATGTTAGCTGTAATTGTGCGCTCAGAACACAAAACCTTACTATGATTGAACACAAAGTCTCTGGAATTAAAAAATGGTAAAATACTTGTCATTTACACAACTCAGATTGTGGAAAGCATTTTGTGAAAACCCAGACAAATAGATAGTGTGAGACCTTCACATGATGACGCAGAACTATAGTATGACGCTCTTGTTCTAACTGTGGGGTGGTTTGACATGTTGTATGGTTATAGCTCTATAAGGGATGGATCCAAACTTCTCAGGAAGGGAATGGTAGGAGGAAGGGTCTTTTTCTTGTGAATAGACATCTTGAGCATTCTGGGCTGTCACGGAATGAGAAATAGGCTGACTAAAACTATGAGCATTAGGATGACAACAGAGAACAGGAAGGGTAGCTTTGAGGTGAGAGTTTGTTACCAACCACCCTATCAAATGAAGAAGTGGACAAAGGTCCATTTTAAGCAACTCAAGGAAGTCTCTGTATCATTATTCCCTGGTTTACAGAAGACATTAACCTCCCTGACAACTGCTGCAAGGGCAACTCACTGTGACAAAAGTAAAACAGGGGATGGGGGTGTTAGAGCATTCTGAGAAAAACTGCATGTCACAGAAGCTGGATGAGTCAGAAAATGGCAGAAGCTCTCCTGGGCCCAATACTTACAAACAAGGAAGAACCAGCTGGGGATGGTATAGTCAATGTAGCAACCATGATACTCAGGAAAATATGAAGATGACTTGGGAGACTGGCTTGGCTAAAGGTGGAACACATAACTGAGGTTAAGTATCAAATAGATTTAAAAAGGAGTTGCAAGTGAGAACAGGCTACAAAGCAAGTTTGTAGAACTTTTTCCCATGTATGCAGGATTGCTGTTAGGAAACACAAGGCTCTCTTTGAGTCTCAACATGCAAACTTCTATCCTTGCACTAACAGTTAAAGAGTACACAATGAAAATGTGCACCCAGTCCTGAACAGGAAGACTGATTTCCTCCAGTGAAAATGGCTGCAGATAAGGTGCAGGTACTCAGTATCTTTGCCTTAGTCTTCACCAACACGGTCTCAGGTCTTTCTAAAGGCAGGGTCCAAGTAGGAGATGAGCTGTCAACATTTAGTGAAAAGCAAGTCCGGGATCTAGTCCATGGAACTAGGTTTCATAGAACCATAGAATGTTTCAGGTTGGAAGGGACCTTACAGATCCAGTTAGTTCCAACCTCCCTGCCATGCACAGGAACACCATCTACCAAGACATGTTGCTCAGGGCTATATGCAACCTGGCGTTGAATGCTTCCAGGGATGGGAAATCCACCTTTTGTCTGCCTAACTAATTCCAGTGCCTCATTATTCACTGAGTAAAGAACTTCTTCCTCACATCTAATCTAAATCTCTTCTCTCTTAGTTTAAAACCATTCCTCCTTACCCTATCACTATCTGCTCATGTAAAAAGTTCCTCTCCCACCTTTTTGTAAGACACCTTTAAGTACTGAAAGGCTGAAATAAAGCCTTGCTGGAGCCTTCTATTCTCCAGGTTGAACAACTCCAACTCTGTCAGCCTGTCTTCATAGAAGTTCTCCAGCTCTCAGACTGACTTTATGGCTCTCCTCTGGACCTGCTCCATCAGGTCAGCATCTTTGTTGTGCTGAGGATCCCAGAGTTGGATGCAGCATTCCAGGTGGGGTCTTATGAAAGCAGATTAAAGGGGACAAATCATGTCCCTTGCCTTCCTGGCTGCACTGCTTTTGATGCAGCCCAGGATGTGCTTGGCTTTCTGGGCTGCAAGTGCACATTTTCCAGCTTTTCTTCCAGTAGAACCCTCAAGTCATTGTCCACATGGCTGTTCTCAACGAGTTTATCTCCCAGTCCATACTCATGTCTGGGATCGCTCTGACCCAGGTGTGCTTACCTTTATTGCACTCCATGGAGTTCTCATGGGCCCACTTTTTGATTTTGTCCCATTGAATGACATCCCATCCTTCTTTTGTGTCAGCTGCACCACTCAGCCTTGTGTCATCTGCAGTCTTGCTGATGCAACATTCATTGCATCGTCCCTGTCTATGCCGTCGATGAAGATATTGAAGGATGTTGGTCCCAAAATGCCCTGAGGGACACCTCTCACCACCAGCCTCCACCTGGACATAGAGCCAGGCCACAACCCTCTGGCTGCGTCCATCCATCCAATTCCTTACTCACCAAATTGTCCACCCTTCACATGCATATCTCTCCAATTTGAAGAAGAGGATGACATGTGGGACCATGTTGAAGGCCTTACAGAACTCCGGGTAGATGACATTGGTCAGTCTTCCCTTGTTGACTGTTGCCGTCACTCCACTGTAGAAAGCCACACGATTGGTCAGGCACAGTTTGTCCTTAGCACAACCATGCTGGCTATCTCGGATCACCTACTTTAACTATAGGTCTCCTGAGGTCCTTTCCAGCTTGAATGATTCTGAGAATATAGCACTTGTAAAAGAACACTAAACATCGTACTTTGCTAGGAATTACAAACAAAGGATTAAGCTTTCCACAAATTGTTGATACATCTCTGAATATCTTTAAAAGTATTTTTAACTATGGCAGGCGGCAGGGGGTGTGTTAGAACAGGAGTAAAGCTATTTTTATGTGAATCAAAATAACCAAACCTGTGTGGTACTATCACACAAAATGGCATTCTGATGAACGTGCTATCATATCACATAATCCAACATTAACCTATACTCACTCAGTGATACCATACAGTGCAATTTTAGGGCAGCAATTCTTTATTTGACAGTCTGCCATTCCCATATTTGTTTGGAAATAAAAATACAAGGAATAAAACCTTTCTTGAGACTTCGACACCTTGCTTTCTTCAGTCACAGTCAGTGGTGTTTTACAAAAAAAAATGAAAATAAGAAAAAAGCTTTAATTGTGAAAGATTTGATGTGTTAGTATTGAATTTTACAGGTTTAATAGTGGTATTGACAGTTACTATTTTCCTTGGTAATTCTGTAATTCAATGTTCAGTTCTAATTTTCAAATATAATCCCAAAATAACCATAAGGATAGTATTTGATACAATGAATTTAACAACTGTTGACTTAAATGCCAGCATCATTCTAAATCAGATTTAAAAGGCTTTTGCAAAATTAGGGAATAATCTCCAAACCTCACTCACGCATTAGAAAAATTGAGTGCTAGCCACTAGACATAAATAGTTTTGAAGCCACTGCAACTTCAGTAAAGCATGCAACCTTTACATTGTGAGAATTCAAATTTAAGCACAATGCTAAAGTGAAAACTCAGATTGGTAGCTTCATCATAATTTTTGAACGAAAGACAAAACTGTGTGTGAACTTGTTCAGTGTACTTCAGGATGTAAGATTGTGTTATTAAAATGGTTTCAGGTAAATGCTAACACATGCATGAAGTTGGCTATTGTTTTCCAGAGCTTTAAGGGTATGGAATATTCCTTGGTTCAAGACAGCTGAATTAAAGTGTGACTTAGGATCTCAGAAATATTGCATAGATTAGCTGATTTTGTTTGCAGATATTAAAAGTAATGTCAGAAATTGAAATAATTAAACTGTAAGACTAGAGGAATAGTGAAAAAAAATATTAATTAGGAATTGTGTGAAGAAAATGAGCATTTTTATTTTTTCATTTAGACTTTACTGCTTCAAAGTGTTTATGTCTTGAAATCAATTAAAAAAATGAGAGATGAGTTCTTTGGCATCCTTATAGTTGAGTAGAATTGCTCCTTTTAGGGATTCTTCATTCAGACAATGCATTTGAAATATACAGCTTCCTTTCAGAAGACATCTGAAAACACAACCTCACCATCCTCTTCTGAGAGACACCTTTCCACTGTCTTGTGATTGTGCTGGCTCCCCCTGTATAAACAAAATATGACTTGAAACATACATCATCTTAGGCTGGTACTCTTTTTCTGTGGGATCCTTCAGGTGTGGGTTCCCTCACCCCTTTTCTAGTATGTCAATGTTTCTATCCACACAGTGTATCCACAAGCCACAATCCTTTGAAAAGGATCTTCAGGAAATATGGTAAGAATAAATACCCATTTATTTTACCCCATTGCCTAAATCCAGGTATGTCCCTTCCTGCTGTATAGATGATCTGCATACATCTGTCTGCTCCAATGTATTAGAATGTGTTTAGGGCCTACATTAACTGCAATGGCAATAGTGATGGCAAAGAAACTGAGGTCACAGCAGCAAAGCAAGCTCAAGCAAATCCTTCTATCATACTGAAGATAGAAAAGTGAGAACATTGACAAGAGACATCAAGAGTTGCATGCTGATGTCTCATTGCCAAAAGGGGGATATTGTGTTTTTCTTCCTTACAAAAAGGTTATCAGTTCTTAGGGGAAGAAAAATAATTTGTTTTGGGAATGTCTTTGACACCCCCCTCATTTCACATGACACAGTGCAAAATGTACCTGAAAGTTCTGCTTCTCTTCCCAAATAGATCCCTTGCAGATCTTGCCCTGTGGAAGACAGAAGGGTTTCTCTTCTAAATACTATGACTTGAAGGATGCTACTGCTATTTCCATCCACTACGGGGTGTTAAGCTTCTCCACTGATTTCATTTTTCATTAATGTGTAATGCCTTTCTTTTTTATGTGAAATGAATAGCGGTAACAAAAGAATTTGTGTTGGGAGTCTCTCAATGACTGTAATGTAAGATGGCCTGGAAACATTATGGAATAAATTTGAACCTAAATATCCCTAAACTAGGGAAAAGACCAAAAACATAAGCTCTTTCCTTTTACTTTTATGAATCACCATAGAATAAGAACTATGCCACTTGTTGCATGCCTCTGAGATCTTTTGTGGAGATGGGTCAAAGATAACTTAAAATGAAAAAATTTCAAAGAAATTTCAAAGAAAATGAAATTTAAGAAGGAGTGAATTATCTGTATCTAAGAGTTCCAGCCTTTTGGTACTTAAGGGAGGCTTATAGGAAAGTTGGGGACAAACATTTTAGCAGGGCCTGTGGCAATAGGACAAGGGTCCACTAAAAGAGGGCTGGTTTAGATTCGATGAAAGGAAGCAGTTTATTACAATGATAGTGATAAAACAGTGTCACAGGTTGCCCAGAGAGGTGGAGGATACCCTATTCCTGTAAACATTCAAGGTCAGGTTAGACAGGGCTCTGAGCAACATGACCTAGTTGAAAATGTCCCTTCTTATTGGACTAGAGGACCTTTAAAGGTAACTTCCAATCCAAAGTATTCTATGATTCTATGATAAAAGACACTTTGGAAGAAAGAAAGACTTTGGACTTTTTAAAAGAACATGCACTGAAGATTGCTGATATTTTGTGTAGAAATATCCCTACATTATTTTCAACAGTCTACTAATTAACATCACAATCCTTAAAAGTGGTTTCTACCCCAGTTCCAAAGATGGAAAATAGTAGGAACAGATAAAGTCTACAATTGTGTGTTTAAATTCACATTGAGTTAGCAGAACACACAGGAATGATGTAGTAATTAAACTCTTTACATCATGGATGCAATTGTCAAAGCCCCATTCAGTATTAAAATATCACAGAATTGCAATCATGATACCTTTTGAAATCTGATGCTTTATAGCTTCAGCATAACCAGGGCAGGTAACAACTATCCCAGCTTGTTTCCAGTTCTACTGGGAAAGATATTTTATACTCTTCATTTCTCACAGAGAAATGCTATTGAAAGAGAAATGGCATGAAAGGAAAACTTTAATTATAGTAATTTCATTTTTAACGAAAGAGAAAAAAAGCAAGATCACAATTCATTTATATAAAATATTCTTAACTTTATTTTGTGTATAATTGTTGATCTGTTCAACTGAAATAATGATACACTTCCCACAGTCATTGGATTAGAATAATGTGTTAAGTAAGCACAATCACTGGTATCCCAGCTATCATGCACTGACTTTAAGAAATAATCATTTTATCCACATGACCATGTTGTTCACCAAGACTGTTATTTTACTAATCCTTATGATCCAAACAATGCTCTGTTCGTGTTCCAGCACACAGCGGGTGGGAGAATGGATTTGTTAAGCTGGGTAGGTTTAGCCTTCTTTTATGTGTTCATTATTGTGTTCATTTACTTATTGTACTCATATGGTGGCAGAAGGTGCTAAAGCAGTAACTATTATTCTGCAAAGAAAGTAACACATAGAAACCAGTACAAGATTTCCAACACTTGTCTTGGAAGTTTTGTGATTAAAGCCACATTTCTTCTTCTGTGTCTGAGTATTTACACCATGGATTCCTGTAACTCTTTCACCAGATATTCACAAATTTGGACCCATAAAAAGAAAAAAATGGGGAAAATCAACAAAGTTTTACAGACAGAAGCTACAGCAATAACATCAAATCTGTAGCTTCCAAACGATGCAATTACTTTCCCAAACTACGTAAGTGGGAAATATACTTTTCCCATCAGAACAGTACAAATTATATTTCTTATTACTTTTGGAATTATTACATTTCAGAGCTATTTCAGAGGGTATGTTACCTTGATTCCAATGGAGTAAGCAGAAAAAAATAAGAATTTTTTGGTGAAATGAAGTCCTCAGTCAGAGATACACCGTAGGAAAAAAACATACCTACCATCCAGCTTATACGCTTCTTTAGGAGGCTTATTTTTGCTTTCAGTCTCTAAATATCATGAGAAAATAACTGTTATAATAAGCCTCAGTAGGAAAATGTATATTGCATAAGAATAAATAGAACATTTAAAAATTTTATTATTGACATATGTATTTAGTTCTCCAGTAAAAACACTGCAGTTTACAGCATTAGGAAATCTATTTCTGCCAAGGCCTTTTTTCCCCCTTATTTAGGCATTTGACATACAGTGCTGGGTTCACGGAAATGGCCTCTTTTACACATTAAGCCTTTTGAAAGGCTTCCATTTTTTTTCTCCTGGAGGCTATTTGTTTCATGACAGCATTGTCTACATTCCTCACAAAAATGCAGGCATTTGTCCTTGTGCTAAATGCTGTCATCCTTTGATAAGAAGAAAACTAAATGGGGAAAGAATTGAAGGTCAACATGTTTATTTTTCTCTCAAGTGAACATAGTAGATAAATACTTTTCAGTGACTTCCTCGTTACAATAAAGTTTATAGATGACTTGGGATGAACATCTACATTGCCATTACTCTGAAAAGAGCAGCAAACCTTGGTTGCAAAAGCTCCTCTCCAAACACAGGGCAGGAAGTAAATGTTAGGTATTATTGTGCTCACTTTATCTTCTTCTGTTCTTGTTCAGCTTAGTTCAAAATTTCAGATCATTATAGAATATAAAAACAGTAGTCAGTCATATTCCAAAGCTACAAATCAGCCCAAAGAGAGCACTTCTGAAATGCTGATACACTGTTCTATGTCATGTTTTGGTAGAATCTTCAAGATGAGCTGCTGACTTTGATGGCAGATGAAGTTAAAAAGCCACAAAATAGTTCACAGCAACTATAGTTTGTTCTTGAAATTACAACAAGAGGGTGCAGGAGCAATGGAGTAATAAAGGGTCCCTAGGAAAAGAATGCAATGAAGAGTCTGCAGGAGCAGAATACTTATTTCATTGTCAATAATTATTCAAATAGACTCAAAAAGAAACTGGAATAGAGTGTAAGGTTAAATAATAACTTGGTGATACCTGATAGAATGAAAATATAATCTCGAGTTGCCTTAGATAATTATAATGCTAAAAAACATCCCCCAGGGAAATTTGTATATGTAAATGATAGTATAATGAACAGACCAAGATCACCACATGCACAGTGAGAATTTTGTTTTAAAAGGGTGAATGAACAGTCACCCTTTTCTGTGTAGTTGTTTCTTTGTTTTCTTTTTAATATAAGAGACTCTGCTTGTTTCCTAAAAGGTGTACTGACCATGTTAGATGTGTGGTGTCTGATTCTGCAGAATTGCAATTAGGTCAAATATCTTTATTCAGTGTGTTGATTGGCTCTTACACACCAGGTGAAAGAACCCGGGATAACAACTTGAATCCTTCGGTATTCTCACCCTAGAAAATTCATATCAAATTGCCATTGACTTTTTACTGTTGGATTAAGAAACATGCAGAAATTGTTAACCTTGTTTCTCTCTCACATATTTTCCCATCTCAGTTATTTTAAAAATCTAGAACTTTGAATTCTGGAATCCCAAACACGTATGGTAAGATCCCAAAGATAAAAATAGCATTTTTGAATCACAGAATGCCTTGGCTAGAAAAGGACGGGATAACTATCTCTATTCCATATTTTAAGGACCCCACATTTCCTGGAAGTGAGAATAATGACAACACCCTTTATTCCTCCCATTCCTTTCATCCACCAGTCTAGCTAACCAAACTACTTTAATTATTAGAACCACAGTATAAATCTCCAGATAAATTGGGATAATTTCTATCAGACTTACATAAATGGTTGGAGCATTTGTAGATTTAGTTACCCTACTGGAGGAGTAATGACTGTTAACAGACAGAACTAAATGTAAGTTTGTGCTCAAAATAATTTTGGAATCAGATTCACATTTGGTATTCTTAATCAGACAATTATTATATTGTACGACGGCTTTAAAAGGCTTGGATTTTAAATTCATATTGCTGTAACTTTAGACAATAGTAGTAGTATATAAGAATACTGTAGTATATAAGAATACTTTTAACTTGTTTACGTGTTTCAGATTAGGATATTGAAAAAAAATTTACTCATGACCCAAGCAAAAACAGTTATGTAGAGGCACCTAAAGCCCACCAATCTGGCAAAAGGAAGGGCTTAAAGTTGATTTTGGGAATATAAAACTTTTAAAACTACATATCAAGTAGCAACCATACTGTAGAACCCAAAAAATCATCGTAGAGTAGTTTATGGTCAGCACTGTTTTAACCAACAAAACCAAATTGACACTTAGCTTTAGGCACAGAGGTGACAATATTTTTGAAAGTCGTCATTGTCAGAAAGCCAGAAAAGAACCAGACAACACAGGGAGTCTTTTGCTCAGAAAGATTCTGCTAGCATATCACAGTGAGAGCTGGAAACTCTCCTCACTGCAGTTCATTGAAAACAAGTGTTATCAAAGCACTCTTGGCAGTAGGTGCAGAGATCTTCCTCTATGAAAATAGGGCAACAGCAAGTGATAGAGGGGATCAGAAGATACGAGTTGATCATAGCTTATGATTCACAGTTTTTATAACTTTGCAACACCTCTGAAAGGTGACAATACAATTCTGTCTTGTTCAGCTGAAGAAAATAACTAGAGAAGAGAAATAGAAAGATGTTACTATTTTTAGATATAATTGGACAAATTCAAAATTTTTTCAGAGTACTGAATTCTTATACAGAACTTACATAATGGGCAAAGCTTCCAGTAAATTTCATTGAAGAGAGAAGCAAAAATCACTTCAAATAATCAGACTTCAGTGTCTTGTGTTATATTGCTGAAATGATGACTGCTTAATGGGTGACTTCATGTGGAAAGTTTATCTGACATCTTGTTTAGCATATGTTTTATCAAACAGATTTCTTTTGCTTTTGTTGTGAAGAATATCTACCCATTCACCTCACACTTCTGTTTTCTTCAGTTAACGAGACAGAAATTTTATACCGGATGAGAATGGGGAATGGGTGTTGCGGTCAGTTCCTCATGTGTTGTCTCTGCTTCTCCTTCCTCCTCAAGGGGAGGACTCCTCACATTCTTCCCCTGTTTCAATATGTGGTCCTTCCCACAGGGGACAGTCCTCCTCTAACAGACAGGTTTGTCTCCCTCCCAGAAGACAAATCTTTCCCAAGGACTAGTTCTTCATGAACTGTTCCATTGTGGATCCCTTTCAGAGTGTTAAGTCGTTCAGGAACAGACTGATTCAGCATGGCTCTCCTATGGGTTCATATCTCATGCCAGCAAAAATGGTACATCCCATGGGCTCCTGTCTCTATACTGCCAAAAGCCTACTACAGTGCAGACTTCCCATGGGTAACAGCCTCCTTCAGGCACTCACCTGCTCCAGCACTGGATCCTCTGTGGGCTACAGAGGGACAGCTTGCCTCACCATGGTCTTCAGCATGAGCTGCAGGAGAAAACTCTCTGTTCTAGTGTCTGGAATACTCCTCCATCTTCCTTGGTGTCTGCAGAGCTGTTTCTCTTGTGCATTCTCACTCCTCTCTCTCTCTGTGTACTGCTCCAGAGCAGATTTTTTTGCCATTCTTAAATATGTATAAGAAGCACTACTTGTGGCTGATGGGTTCAGCTTTGGACAGTGACAGGACAATCTTGGAGCTGGCTGGCACCAGTAGCTTCTCATAGAAGCTGCACAGTAGCTCTACTGGAAAAAGAGAAAGCTAGTACAGCCATCCCTGTAGCCCTTCCCACCCCCATCTCCAGTACCAAAATCTTGCCACGCAAACAGTCCAAGAGGAACAGAAATACTCTTTGCTGCATGTGTAATGAGCACCATCCACCTCTCCAAGAAGTCTATTCCATTGTTTGACCACCTCTTTGTGAAGAAATATTTCCCAATTTTAAACCTGAACATCCCCTGCTTTGAGCCATTCTCATACATTTCCATTTCACCACTGAATACTGGCAAGAAGAGATCAGCACCTCCCTCTCCACGTCCTCTCCTGAGGAAGCTGTAAAGAACCATTGGTTTACTCCTCAGCCTATTTCTCTTCAAACTTGTCAGACCCAGGGTCCTCAGCTGCTCCTCACAGGACATACCTTCCAGCCCTTTCACCAGCTTTGTTGCCCTCCTCTGGACCATTCTTAAGTGTGGGGCCTTGCACAGCCCACAGGACTCAGGGTGAGGCCACACCATGGCTGAATCCAGCAGGATGATCCCGATCACAGCTGGTGCTGCTGTGTCTGATGCAGCCGGGATGGGGTTTGCCCTCCTGGCTGCCCGGGCACACTCTGCTGACTCACACTGAGCTGCTGCCCACCAGCACCCCCAGATCCCTTTCTGCAGGGCTGCTCTCCACACACTCCTCTCCCAGTTTATACTCTCTTTTCCCTTGAGAGAGCCAACAGCACCTCTCATTTTAGTATCACCATCAAACTTCCTAATGTAAGTTCTGCATTTAAATAATTGGTAAAAATATTGAACAGAACTGGTCCTAGAGTTCAGCCCTGAGGAATTCTGCTGGTGACTGGCCACCAGCTAGATGTAACTCCTTTTGTGACAATTGCTTGAGCCCTGCTACCAGTTCGCATAGAGTGCTGTGTACCCGCTCATTGCACAACAAGACAAATTTTCCAGAAGGATATAATGAAGGAGAGTATCAAAAGCCTTAATGAAATCCTGAAAAGCTACATCTACCACCTTCCGTCTATCCACCTAGAAGGAGAACTTGTGTCCTGATTATGGAGAGGGGGTGGAATTTAGTGCTGTGTGGGTGTGACCAAGTTGTTATTCAAAAACATCCACATCACCCTTGGGGGTGTGGTTTTGACAGAGAAAGCTGGGGTACCCTTACCAGGACCATGAACACCTGTGGACTTGGTCCCTCTGCCACCTTGCCGGTTCCCCCTTCTGTTTTACCTCCAGAGCATGGACCCTTGTGCTGAGAGGGACAGCAGCAAAAACAAGTATCAACTGTAGTCCTGAATCAACAGAGCTGGCAGCTGGCAGCTGGCTGCTGCAGGAAAGCACCCACAAGCAGCAGAGTGTTGGAAGCGGTGCTGGAGGCACCCTCACAGAACTGAGTAAAGTGGACCTCTACTCAGATGACATTGTTTCTAGGGATTTTATTTAGTCACTTTTTATTTCAGACTGGGAGGTAGGAAACATTAGCCACAGAAGCTTCCTCACCATCTTGCCCTTGTTCCTGATGACCATGTGGGCTGTGTGCAGGAATAGTCATCATATTGCCTTGGTCTGGGAGAGAAGCCATGCGGATATGATCTGCAAGAAGTGTCCACCACCTTCTTTTTTCCCAGTGGTGAACACGCTTTTATGGGTAAAATACCTTCTCTTTTGTATACTTCTGCTATTAATATTGCCGTTGTTATTGTGCATGTTGTATTTCATTGCTTTGTACTTTTAGTAAACTGGTGGTATCTCAACCCATAGTCTCTGCTTTTTTGTCCTTCCATTATCAGGAGGGGCAGGGGAAGGGAATAAAGCTTATTTTGAGTTTAATTTCCTGCTCCTATTAAAATCAGCACACCTTGATAGAAGGATATCAGATTACTTAGGGAAGACTTTCCCTTTGTGAACCCAAGTTGATGGTGCCTGATAATTTCATTGTCCTTGACATGTCTTTCAATAGGATCCCAATAGATCTTCTCCATTGTTTTTCCAGGTAAGGTAAGACGAAGCTCTCTGCTTTTTTGGGTCTTCCTTCATCCCATTCTTGTAAATGTAGTGACATTGGCTAGCTTCCAATCAGTGGAGACCTCTTTGGGCTCCCAAGACCTTTGGTAGATGCTTGAGCTGGTATAGAGGACCAAACTAAGGATGTTTTTTCTCAGACATTCTGAAGATTGCTACAGGAAAGGTGTGATTGGAGGAAAGAGTCTCGTGGAAGTGGAGCAGCACTGCTGTAAGCCAAGTTCATGCTCTGCCTTGAGACTTGTGTTCAGTTTCCCCCTCAGCTCCCTCCCTGGAGATGGGCTGGCTGGGCGTGCATGAGCAAAGAGCACAGAAAATCTTAGTTTACGTAAGGGGTGTGTGCCAGGGGTGTACCTCTTAACTATAAGAGGGAGTGAAATGGGCCTCCTTCTTCTCTTCCCCTCCCCCCACCCCCCCTTTTACTTTTCTTTGTATTGCAAACCGAGCTCTGGATCATCCAAGCAGCAGGACCAACATAGGATCTGAGGACTGGTGATATTCTTTGTTTTCTTCTCTTGCCTTGCCTTTGCCTGAGCAAAGCATGGCTGTCATATTCTACTCTGTACTCTGTACTAAACTCTGTTGTGAGAGTGGGGACCTTGTGGAAGTGTGTTGTGGCTCATTATCTGGCACCTTTGAATAGCAGTGTTGTGGCTTGTAAGCCAGCACCTTTGGAAGAGTTTGTTGTGGGACTTGAGAGCTTATTGAAGTGTACTGTACAAAATTAAGGTCTCCTTAGCTAACACCTTTTTTGGCAGTATATTGTAAAAATGTTAGGGCTTGTTAATTGACACCTTTTTAGTATAAATAGTGGGCTCATTGCCAGAGTTATGGCGACTGTACAGTAAAAGCCTGAGAGTTCCCTGACACGTGGTCTGGTGTCTTTGATCTGCCTGATGAGAATTTATAATGAACATCACGCCCCATACCAATGGGTCATGACAGAGGGGTCCTGCTGTAACTCCCACTAACTCCTTCAGTACTCTGGGATGCACTGTGTCAGGCCCCATGAACTTATTATGAACATGCACATGGTACAACTGGCCCTTTAGGATTTTAGGGCCCACAAATGGAAAGTCACTCCTGCAATCATAGTCCTCCTCCTCATGGCAGCATTAATATTAAACAGTGAGGGGAAAAAAGGCATTAAAAAATAGTATCAATTTTGTAAGTTATCCTTGCTTTCTGAGGAGTTTGGGGGTAGAGGGGGGTATTGAGCTTAACCAATGTACAGAAAATTACCTTTAATTCTGGAGAATCAATACCCCCTAATAATGGTCTATGCCACCCTCTTATTCATAAATCTTCAACTATGTAGCTGTTAGCTTTAATCAACAAAAATGTTACAAATAAGTACAGATGTTGTCATCATCTGCACAGTTTCCCATAGTTTGTACTGGATAAATGCTGTTAAAATATGCATTTTGACTTCAGAGATGTTGTTCTAGGTTTGCCTGGGGTAAAATTAATTTTCTTCACCGTAGCTAATATGGGGCTGAGTTTTGGATTTGTGGTTGATAATATAGAGATGGTTTTGCTGTTGCTGAGCAGTGCTTGCACAGTATCAAGGCCTTTTCTGATTTTTGTGCTGCCTTGCCAGTGAGTAGTCTGGGGGTGCATGGGTAGGTGGGAGGGGCACAGCCAGGACAGCTGATCTCAAGTGACTGAAGGGATATCTCATATTCTCAATGTTGAGCTGAACATAGAAAGCTGGGGAAGAAGGAAGATGGGATGTTTGGAATGATGGCATATTTGTTCCCAAGTCAGATTTGATGGAGTCCTCCTTTCCTGGGGATGGCTGAACACCTGCCTGCCCGTGGGAAGCAGCAGAATAATTGTTTGTTTTGATTTGCTTGGGTATGGGTCTTTTGCCCCTCTATTAAGCTGTTCTTATCTCAACCCATGAATTTTCTCACTTTTGCTCTTCCAGTTCTCTTCCCAATCCTGCTGGTGGGGGTATGAGTGGGTGGAAGCATGGGGCTTAGTTGTTAACTGGGGTTAAACCATGACAGGTGTAAATTTAAGTTTCCTTTCATCTTTTTATGTGTTTAAAATCTGAGAATTTTCAAACCCGTGGAGCATACATCATGAAGAACATTACCTGTTTCAGCTGTTGCTGGCACAGAATTTCTCTGGAAGATTATGATTTGCTTTTCCAAAAGTAAATTGCATTTTTTCACCTGTGGTTTGGTGCCACAAGTGCTCACTTTTGTTAGCACATCAGGTGCAAACCAATAATTCTTATAATCAGCTTGAAATTTCTTTTTCTGAAACTGAGAAAAGGGTCATAATTAGAAGTAATGTAATTAAAATGGAAAAATTATTTAACTGAGCCAAAGTCTTGGCATAGATGATTACTGTTTTTTAAAAAAACAGATACATAAAGCTTTTTGGGGGTTGAGACATTAGTAAATCCAAGGAGATAGCTTAGGAGATGAAAGAGGCATTCTTTAAGTTGCTAGAAAAAAATTACATATGAATTTGCTATATATTGCAGAGATGCCAGCAGAATATATGTGGTATATGTGTGCATTCATATATTTTTGAATATGTATTTTCTCATTTCGGTGNTTTTGTTTCTTTTCCTCTCCGGGCATTTCTTGTATTTTGGAGGATTTTGTTTTGTTTTGTTTTGTTTTCCCCTGTTCTGCCCTATTTTATTTTGTACTAATAAACAGTTTGTTTGTTTGTTTATTGGTTTTCCCACTTTATCACACCTGCTGTTATCCATTTGTTTCATTGGCAGGGGAGAGGGGGGAGGCCCTTTCCCTTTGAAGGAGGTGCTCGTTCTGGAGCATTTCCTCCTAGAATTTTGTCTCCGAAACCGAGACAGGTGTGTAAAACAAGAAAAGCAGCTGAAATGTGATAGTCTGGATACCACATATTGACAGTTCAGTTAATGGAAATAAATTTTTCAGAGCTAAATGGATCTATGGTCTCTATCTAAGGCTTGACCTCCTTGTTTTACAATTTTGCACATGCACACCACGCCTCAGGAAGCTAGCTCTATGTCAAAAAAAACAGGCAGTAAAAGCTGTAGAAGTAGGTAGAAATGTAGTGGGTTATCTATTTGCCACACTTGCCTGCAAGCGCAGTACTATTTAAGAGTGAGCCCATTTGCTGCAGTTATTCATAGGCTGTAGCAGTGATTTCATTAACTAAAACATTAGAACTAAATTACATCTGTCCCATATGGCGTAGCGAGGGCAGGGAGAGCATATGGGGGAGGACGACATTTGTAACAGCATACCTTCGCTGAGGGCAACTTTAATTTGGCTTTCGGCATTCAGATACGCCATGTCTGGAAGCTGATAAATACCACCATTTTCTTGTCCATGCTCAAATCTTACTGCAATGTTCAGGTTTACACAGCTGCATTTCAATGTTCTCTCTTTAGGCCAGCTACTAATGCATCTGTCTTCTTTGTCTTCTGCATTACTATGACACGGATACATAAAATATCCTTTTCTCCAAACTGTGACTTATTAATGTGAGTTGAAGCAGATGATGTAGCTAACTCTTCAATAAATTTTATTGTATATTTTTAGAATTACTTATTAAATGCTCTCCAACCTCAAAAACTATTTTATGAATCCGAAAGGAGCAGAGTTAATGAAGGTCATACCTTATTTTACCAGATTCCTCAAAATTCAGGCATTTCAAAGTAATATTCTACAGCTGCTTGTGGAAATTTTAAAACATTTAAACAACACAGTTTTAAATGTTGTTCCATGATTTACTTCAAAAATAAAACTTGATGGTTAAACTTATATTTCAAAGCAAAGTTTTACATTCTCTCTCTCTTTTTGCTTTTTTTCCAGTGGAATTACTTGCAAGGTTAGGTGTAGCTGTGTGGCGGTGGCCCAACCCACGTTCCGTGTGAGTGACATCCCGTGGGTTGATTTCCCTGCCCATGACTCCGCGTCTGAGGGCAGGGTTGAGGAGGAGACAGAGATCTAACCTTCCCGCCCACTGGGCGGACCTGAGAGTGCGCCTCCTCCCAGGCTTCCAGAGCCTTCTCCTCTCCCCGCGTCACCATTGGTTCAAGTGACTTATGTTTAATAATTAGATCATTGCTTATTCTATTATGTTCTAGAAGTTTCTGTTGTTCTGTAATAATCATTGGTTGGTTTTGAGATGTTCCGCCCCTTGTGTTACCCCATTGGATACCTGTCATCCCTCTTCCACTCCCTTATTGATTAATCCTTTGTTCCTCCCTTCGCTCCTCCCCCCTATAAAGGAGCGTGCACAGCCTGCTCGGCAGGCTGTCCTGGCAGCTCCTCCATTGCGCTCGGAGGTCTGTTGGGTGGTCAGGCTCAAGTTGTTGGTTCCCTCTGGGGACGCAATAAACGCCTCGGAATACACCAACGCTTGAGTCCTCCTTAGTTCTTTGCCCTCGTTCGCCGCTATTCTCCATCGATGCCTCGCCTGCCTTATTGGCTTTTGGCTACGGAGCCCTGGGCAGAGCGCAAGCTCCCCAGGCAAAGACCTGCATGTATTCCGCTGTATAGACTCCTGTGGGGCACGGAGTTCCGGCAGTGTCCACAGCGGAGGACACTTTACAGCTGCCTGCCACGCCTCCGGGCGGCTAGTGGCCAGCACGGCATAGCTGCTTTGTCTATCAAAGAAGGATTTTGTGCCAAGGAATTTATTACAATAAAATAAAACTAGATAGTCTAATTTAATTTTGTTTGCTTGACCACTTCTACACGAATATGAAGATTTGAAGAAACTAATGACAGAGGATTTTGGGCTTTTAAGGAGTATTTTAGAAGGGAATGAAAAATTATTTTGTAAATGAGCAATTAAAAAGATATATAGAAGTGTCAAATTATGTCATGATGGACATCCTTTATGAATTTTTTGTATCAGTCCAATTGGAAAATTTCTTAAATTTGTTTTGGATACAAAGGCTGCCTGCTTTTCCCTGTGGGCCTGGAGAGATCACATTTCACATCTTTAGTTCATATTTCACATATAAAGTCTGGTCACTAGACCACTTCATCAGTCATTTGTGCTGCTGAAAAACCTGTGTTGCCACTCTAACTTGAATTTCATTTTGGATGTATCAACAATTTCTAGTTGGAAGGCTGGAGAAATCTTATAAGTTTTGGGAATTAATTTAAGAGGCTCATACAAAGCCCAGACTTACCTGCTCTTAGAAGAAAGTCTTGACATCACACAATCAAAATGGGAAATCATTTCTCACCTTGTAAAAGTCAAAGGCATCTTCTGCATTTTTATTACTCTGTTGCAATCCAAATATTATTTTTCCATTCTCTAAGTCTTTCTCATCACTATGTGATCAAACCATTGCCTGGAAAGAAAAGGTTAGATTTATCAATCAAAGTTTGCTAGCAGGGCTCAAAATAATTGAACCCTCAGGAGAAACAAGCCTTGTGTATTTTTTTGTTGTTGTTGTTGTTTCAATATCTCCATAAAAAGCCATTTCAATATGTTTGGTTCTGTGGCAGGAGATTTTATGAAGTGTTTATCCTTTTCAGAGTTGCAAAAAGCAAGGCTGATATATCTATATCAATATCAATATCAATATCAATATCAATATCTATATCTATACCTATATCTAAATCTCATCTATATCTATATCTGCCTATATATCTATCTACGTATAGATATGTGCTTGCTGGTTTAGTGCCAAAAAACCTTTTCAGAGAATTTCAAATCCCTCAGCAAGCAAAAAAAGATTTTTTAGGCTTGGTCAAATTTATCTTTGGTTGTGTGTTTTAATGAGATTCTGTACCGAATCAAATTCTGATATATAAGAAAGACCAGAAAGTACCTCAGACAACAAAGTGGTCACCTATGATTTCTAGTCATGCAGCCTTGTGATAGAGCATGTGCAGTGTGTTTCCACTGTTGTTGTAGTAATGGCTGTGATTTACCAAACTTGCTACGTGACCACATCCTTTGACATAGGTGTTTTAAAATTAATTTACTCTAAAAATCTGTTGCAATAGGAAAAAAAAAAAAGTCACAAGAAGGTGTATAATTAGATCCTTCACAGCTCTGGTAATGAGGGTACTGCTTACTGTACTGCACATTTCTCTGAGATTTTTTAGCCATGGTGGGTATGTTTAGGGAGTTTGCTTCATTTAGAAGAAAGTCCAGCTACCTATAACAAATGCAGCCTTATACAGAAAAATCCCAAGGTCTGAAGCCTGTTAATAAATTAACAATCTAGGATTACACTTTCATAAACACTACTTTGTATAGATTTGTTGCAGAACATACCCAGTGCTGGTAGCTTGGAGTGCAAGCTGCAGGTTGTGCCCTGGCTGGTGGGAAATGGCTGCAGCCCCAGACAATGAGCTGTGAAGGGGCACTGACCTTCTGCCTAACAAAGGGCGCAGTCCTGCAATGCCAGCCCTCATCCAGAGCCTCTGCAGAACCCAGGAAACAGCGAGAAGACCGCAGACTAAATAAAACCTTTGGACCAAGAGGCACATGAAAAGGGCATGAGTGTGTGAAGAGTGGGTGCAATGACTGCAAGGGCCAGGGATTCCTTTATTCAGGGCACCCAACTTGTGCTCTATTATGTTGTTTCTCCACAACTTATTACTTAGAGGAACCGGAGGTCTGAGACCCTGCTGTGGGAAACGCAGGGTCAAGCAGGGAACAGAAACTTGTGTGCCAGTGTGGGTGTGAGGTATGGAGAAAGTCAAACTGGGCACTCATTGCTTCATTGGAGCCATTCACTGCTAAGGGGCTTTGGCCCCAGCAGTTCAAATCTTGGATGGTGTGACTCTGACTCCCAGAGTGACATCTGAATGATCATACAAGAAAATTTCCATAACAGATTGCCAAGAGGAGAAGTGATTGTATACTACACTGTATACACCAGGAAGCCCAGTATAGAAGAGACAGGGACGTGTAGAGTGAATGCAGAGAAGGGCTATGAAAATGATCAGAGTGCTGGAATACCTCTTCTGTGAAGAAAGGCTGAGAGAATTCGTGTTCAACTGGGAGAAGAAAAGACTCCAGAATGGCCTTTTGTGGTCTTTCGGGGGTAGGGGGGCAGTGCTAATAAGAAAGACGGAGAAATATTTTTTACTAGAGTCATTAGTGACTGGACAGCTGGTAGCAGTTTCACACTGAAAGTTTTTGTGTTGACATCAGTGAATTTGGATATGAAATATATGCAAACCTGGAAATTATATGACGTATCTTTTTTGCCAGCCAATTCTGATCAGAAGGAAAGCTTACTTCTCAGAATGCGTCTGTGAAGAATCCACTTCTGTTTAAACACATTCAGCAGATAACAGGCACACACTAATTGCTAGAAAACTACAGGATGTACCTCTGGAGGACACAACTCCTAGCCAAGGGGATTGAGTTCACCAGCTTCCCTTTTAAAGAAGACTGTCAGGGAACAATGTTAAATTTGACTTTGGGCCCCTGTAAGAAATTATCCTTTTTGATTCAAAAAATTCCTTATGTGAAATTGAACCTGAAGATAAATAGAATACCTCTCAAATGACACCTTAAATTTCTCAGAAACTGAAATTTCTCAGTCTCAGCTCTCACTGTGGACATAGCTCTTACACAGCTTGTGAGTCACTTCCTCCTAAAAGTAATAATCTTATGGCTTAAATATTTTAATTAGAAGTTTGTCGGGTATTGACTTTTATATACAAGGACCATTCATTTGCTTCTTGTATGTTTTCCAATTGGAATAGTTTCTCATGGAGCCATATGTCAGCTTTTTCCCCACGCAGTGTCACACTCCTTTTGGTTGTCCCAGGGAAGCTTAAATTCAACATGCCATTTAGCTCCAGTCAGATGCATCTGCAGCATAACACCCAGCTTGGCTCCGCAACAAGTCAGTAACATCCATATTGAACTTAGGGAGAAGCAAACACATCCAATATAATTTTCTGTCCAGATATACCTTTTTCAATGGGTTTTAAATCTTTCCTTCAGTTCTTTATGTGCATTTGAATTTCTTTAGGAGATATGTTAATATAAATAATGGTGCATTACAGGAAAAAGAACATTGTCAGACAAGGGCATAATGCTGCAAAAATTTTTTGGCTTCAAACATTAGTGAACATTTTTTTAAAATGAAAATGGTATTTTGTTCAATTTTTAAAATTTATTTCACTTAAAAATCTTGAAACTGGTTTTTCAGGTCTCAAGTGTCCTCTGTCCACCAGTGTCACTTTAGCTATAGAGAAGAAAAGTGGATGAAAATAGCTACTTCAATCAACAAAAAGTCTAAAAGAGTATCTGATGAAAAAATATCTCACATAGTCCTGACTCATTCTCTTTCTGATAATACATTCCTTCTTAGCTTCTGTTTGCTAAAAAAATTTTCAGTGAATGGATAGATACTTGACAAAAGTATATTGAAAGAAAAGTCCTCTTTCAGAGTGAACTATATAAAGTCCTCTTTCAAAATGAATTATATAAAGTCTTCTTTCAAAGTGAGTTATATAAACCTCTACTATAAATTCCATGAAAATATGAAACTAAGATGATTCTTTAAATAGTGATGATGCAGTTCCCTTAACAAATAAAATATTTTGAAAGTTTTGGGGTTTTTTTTTTTCAAATTTAAACAACCTGAAATACACAGCTAGATTCATTATCAAAACATTAATCTCCCTAATGAAAAAAATTGTTCCTGGTTACCATTAAATCCATTATTGTTGAATTTAGAAGTCAAATTCAGCTCATCTAAGACGAGATTTTTGCACTTTGCTACAAAATTTGCTTTAAAACGTACAGCGGGCCTGTTAAGTCTTGTAGAGAGGGTTTTTTAAAATGGTTGAAATGTTTTTGAGGAAATATTGTTTCAAATAAAAAGACATAGTGACTTTTTTATGACAGGATTTGTTGCCATAAACTTTCCTAATAATTTTTTGATGGATACAATGCCAGTAGCCAGCAGTTTATTTGTGGTGGGAATTATGCATTCATACAGAGCTGAGATTCTTATCTGTAGCCATTCACTGCCTAAGTTAGACCAGTATTTTGAAGGTTTTATTATATAAAATGCTTTATAGAAAATTCATCAGAGATGGAGTTCTTTTTTTTATATAACAGTGATATTCTCTGTATCTGCAGATATTCTGGAAAGAGACTGCTCATCTTTAATGTTTGATAAGGTGCAATGCAATCCACTGTGTGAAAGAAACTAAGAGAATGCTCAGTTCCGCCACTTTAGCAAACTCCATTTTGAGAACCTGTAGATTTTGTAATGCTGCGGGGCTTTTTCCGCAGAAGGATTGTCATTCATGTCTCAAAAATTCCTTCTTTAGTAATCAAAATCCTGCACTATGTTGTATCACAGGAGTAGCCTGGGGCACAGGGGAGGAAAAGGGAGAAAGTCAGTATGCGTATTTTAACTCTTCCTCTCTGTGTGTACCAGAAATGGCGTCTCTGTTTTCTTTAGAAGGCCTTCACAATGAGTTTCAGAGGAAGAGCATAAAAAGGAGTTTAAAAAAAATGCATAGTTCAAAGTTTATGTGCCCCTCTTTTACCTTCATGTTTTTGCTTCTTTTTGCAGATCCAGATGGATTTGGAAGTTTCTAGATGAATCAAGTTGTAAAAATATTGCAAAACAATTTACAACATGCCTACTCCCTTAAAAAGCCAGAATAAACACATTTCTATTGAGATTTCAATACTTAGGCATTAATTCCTGACTTCATACATGGTGGCCATTGAGGGATTTTTCCTGATTTGACGGCTGAGAACTGGCTTACTGCACTTACTGCTGACTGGCACATGGACTAACAGGGGCTGACATTTTGAAACACAAATGTGCCTTTTGCTTTTGAACTGTGTAAAAATGGATGGTTGCATTGTTAAAGAAAAAAAATGTTCACAAACTCTTGAAAAAGCTATTTTTATTAACTTGCCTAGACTTTAAAAGTATGTCATTGAATAACCAAGTTAAAGTGTCAAGCTAAGTCACACACTTACTGAAGACAACTGCAGGTAATATTCTAATTTGACATAGATGAACACTACAGGAAATCCTTTGTTTTCCTTAGTATTCTCATTAGTAAAGAAGCTGCAGGCTAGAAATGATGAAGTAGACTTATAAGAAGTGATGATATCACCCTGATCTGCTGAAAAATATCAATACGTAACTAGCTCTGTCATACTTTCTAAACTGTTAAATATTTCACATGCATTAGGGAAAGATGTTACATTTACTGATGAAAAAGCCATCATCTCTATGCAACCTCTGTCATTGCCTCATCACTCCCACAGTAAATAATTTCTAATACTAGTCTAAACCTACTCTCTTTTGGCTTGTCCTTTATACATGCTCTTGTAAACAGTCTCTGTCTATCTTTCTTGAAAGAGGAATTGGGAAGAAGGAGCAATTTGTAGCCTCTGGAGATGGCTTCTCTCAAGCATGAGGGAAAGATACCCATTTCAGCAAGATCTTGTGAACTCTCCAGGGAAGTGGACCACTGCAGATGAGGGTATCCAGTACTTGAGAGAAGTAGAAGTGCTGGAAATCACCTGCAGTGATCTAAAAAGTGACAGGGTCCCTAAAGATCCAGAGAATGCCCCTTTCACAATGGCTATGTGGAGGAAAGTAGTTAACAAAATATCAAATATGTCCCCATGAGCTAACAAGAGGGAAACACAAGATTTTCTAGGCCTTGTGGGGCTCTGGAGAATGCATTCCAGGCTATAACCAGCTTGTGGGCACTCCTCTATCGAGTGACCTGGAAGAAGAACCACTTCAAGTGGGTCTCTTGAGCAACAACAGGCCTTTGAGAAGATAAACAGGAATCAGCTTCTTACAGTAGTAGTTCATGGGCCTGTTCAGACAGGGCCAGATGTGCAAAATATACTCTACACTCCATCTGGGGAGTGGGATCTCACCTGGAGGCTCATAACTGAGGGGTGGACCTTACTATGGAGGCTATGACACAGGTTATTCATGAATGTGAAAACGTGCTGCAATCAAGCCAGCCACACGAGTAAAATCTCCTTGGAACAGAGGATGGTGGGTGGGTTTCTGATTTGGTGAGGCCTGGAAAATTGACTACGTTGGACCACTGCCACGAATACCTTTTCTCTTGTAGACTCCCTTTAGTTACTGGAAGGCCTCAATTATGTCACTCTGAAACTTTCTCTTTTCTAGACTGAACAATTATAATTCTCTTAGCCTTTCTTCATAGGAGAGGTTCTCTATCCCTCTAAAAAACTTGCTGTCCCTCCTCTGAACTCACTAAAACAGGTCAATGCTGGGGTCTCACCTGAGCAGAGTAGAGGGGCAGAATCCCCTCCCTTGCCCTGCTGGACACATTGTTTTGGATGCAGCCCAGGACATGTTTGGGTTTCTGAGCTGTCAGTGCACATGGCCAGGTCATGTCCAGCCTCTCATCCACCAGAACCTCCAAGTCCTTCTCCCCAGGGCTGCTCTCCATCTGTTCAACCCCAGCCTGTGCTGGTACTGGGGGTTGCTACGACACAGGTGCAGCACCTTGCACTTGGCCTTGTTATACTGCATGAGATTCCCATGGACCCACATCCAGAGCTTCTCCAGGTCTCTGGATGGCATGCTGTCCTTCAGGTGTGGCAAGAGCACCACTCAGCTTGACGTCACCAGCAAATTTGCTGAGGGTGCACTTGATCCCCTTGTCTGTGTCAGTGATTAATGTACTAAATAACACTGGTCCTAGGGTGGATCCCTGAGGGACACAACTTGTCACTGATGTCCACTGAACTTTGCACCATTTACCACTACCCTCTAGATGGTACTATCCAATCACTTAACCATTTAATAGTCCACCCATCAAGTCCATCTCTCTACTTTAGAGAGAAGGATGTTGTCAGAGAAGTTGTGCTGAGCATCCTGAATCACCTCCTTGTCCTCCCTGTGCCTAAGCATAGCTTCTAGGGGGATCTGTTCCAAGATCTTCCCAGGTACAGTGGGGAGGCTGATGAGTCTGTAGTTCCCAGGGTCCTTCTTTCTATCCTTTTTAAAGATGGGTACAATATTTCCCTCTTTCCCATCCCCTGGAACTTCACCTGACTGCCATGACTTTTCAAATAGGATGGAGAATAGCTTGGCAACTACCTCAGCCAATTCCCGCAGGACTCTGGGATACATCTCGTGGAGTCCCATTGACTTATGTATCTTCAGAATCCTCAGGTGGTCACAAACCTGATCTTTACTTACAGTGGGAGCGACTTTGCTTTCCCAGTCCCCATCCCTTTACTTGAGAAGTGTGGGAGAAGTTGTCATTGAAGACTGAGGCAAAAAGATAATAACTACTTCAGCCTTCTCCTCATCCATTGTTACCAGTTTCCCAGCACTTTTTATCAGGGAGTGCACCTTCTTTGACCTTCCTCTTCTGGTTAACATATCTGCAGAAGACCTCTTGTTATCCTTTGCATCCCTTGCTAGGTTCAGTCCCAGTTTGGTCTTGGCCTTCCTCACCCCATCCCTGCACAACTGAACTTCGTCTCTACACCCTTCCCAGGTCACCTGTCCTTGTTTCCACCATGCGTTTGCTTCTTCCCTTTGCTTTGACAAGCTATTCCCTGCTCAGCCATACATATTCCCTGCTCTTGCTTTCCCTGCATGATTCTTAGCTCTTGGGGATTGCTAGCTCTTGTTCTCCATAGAAGATTTCTCTAAAGATCTGTCAGCCATGTTCCACTCCCTTATCCCTGAGAGCAGTCTCCCAGGGGATCCTACTGACTACCTCCCTGAAGAGCTGGAAGTTTGCTTTCCTAAATTTCAGGGACCTAATTTTACTCCTTACCTGACCCATATTCCCAAGGAGTGCAAAGTCAACAAATGCAGGATCACTGCAGCCTGGGCTGCCTCCAATCTCAATGTCCCCAGTTAGCTCACTTGTGCTGGTGACCGGCAGATCCAGTATTGCACCCCCTCTGGCAGGGCTGTCTGTTACCTGGGTCAGGAAGTTATCCTCCATGCATTCCAGCAGTTTCCTGGATCTCCTACAACTCTCTGGGCTATTTTCCCAGCAGAGGTCAGGGTGATCGAAGTCCCTCAGCAGGACAAGAGCCTATGAGAGTGGTGCCTCCTGCAGCTAGAGCCAGAAGGCTTCACCAATAGGCTGCTCTTGATCAGGGGGCTGTTGTGGACACCACACACATGGTTCCCTTTGTTGCTGTCAGAAATAAGGACCATTCTCTTGTTGTTTAATTAAAAATAAAAATAGTTTATTAACCGAAAATGGCTTCGGGGCAAACCCTGAAAAGAAAAACGCGAAAAATGGAAAAATCAAAAACTCCGGGAACCCCAAAGAGGAAAACTGAATAAAATTGAAGAATAAAGTAAAATAAAATAAACACCCGGGAATGCGGGGATCAGAAAACCTAAGAAGCCTGTTCGGCTGTAAACCCCAGGAGCTGAGAGACCGGCGGCACTGCCAATCTGCAAAAGCAGAGATGGAAAAGTGGCCTATGGGCAGCGCCGGGCTTCACCCGGCTATTCCAAGAGCAAAAAGCGATGTCTGCCATGTGTCGGCCCTTTTTATCCTCTCCTGTTCCCTCTCCATACCACCCTGGAACGCCCACAGTCCATCCCACAAAGTCTCAGTTCATTGGCGGTCCTCAGGACCGACATTCACTCTCTCCACCAATGGCTGGTCGTTGTCTAGGGGCTTCTCTGGAGGGTGATGTCATCCTCAGTTTAGGCGGGAAAAGCTGGAAAGTCTCTTCATTAAAATGCACGGTTTCCATAGCTGCAGCTGACAGATCCCCCTTCAGGTTGCTAAATATAGTAACTGGGCTGTTAGGAACCAGGCTTAACTGCTCCTAGAACAGACTCCACTCAAAATTAAAATACAGGGATTTCAACAAATTGGGGTTTTTGGACAACATTGAAACATATAACTCTTATTAACAATTAACCATACAACTACCTTAACAACTTTAACAAGTTTTCACTCAATTAACAACTTTTAATTATATAAACTAACCCTCAACAAACATGTAAAAGCCAATCAAGCCACTTCATGCATGACAGTTGCCTCATTCTGCAGTTCTTGCCCACAGGCCTTTGACATGCCCATGGCTCTTCTTCAGAGACAACTCTTCACACTTGATCCACCTATTGATGTACGGGGGAAAACCGTCCACTCCTCTTTTAACTGCTTCTTCTGAACAGCCTGCAGCCTTTAATAGTTGCATTCTAGTAATGGGATTCATCCCACCAAGTTTCAGTAATGGCAACAAGGTCATAACTTTTCAGCTGCGTGGTGACTTCCAGCTCCTTCTGTTTGTTGCCCATGCTCCGTGCAGTGATATAAAGGCACCTGATCTGAGCTGTAGGCAAAACTGTCTTCCTAGAGGTATACCCCTTAATTCTTTTGACGTATTTCCTTCATGTTAACTTGTTGGCTTCTGTTACCTCAGGAGTCCCTGACTCTGTAAAACTGAAGGTGTGCTCCAGTGTGGCCAGCACAGTTCAAAGTCAATAGATGCAGGGCCTCACCAGCACCCTCTAAGCTTTTCATATAATCTTAAAGCTCACTGAGGACAAGTCTGATATTATACCAGTCCCACAGCACATCTAGTTTAAGTAATTTACACTATTACACAGGATTGAGCAGTGGGCAATGTCCAGGAAGTCAATTTCTTGACAAGGTGGTGGCAGTCAGAGGTAGTAGGCATAGCCCAAATCTAGCCTCCCTGCCAAAATAAATGTTTGTGTGTGGTTGATTATCCAAGTCCTGGTGTGTGATCAGTATAGTACTGTCAACATTAACTGCAGTTCATCCTTATTCTGTAGTAGTTTCCATGTTGAAATGAAACAAAATAGACCACTGGTGCTTCCTAAGCCTCTTTTTAACTGTTTGGTGTCTATGCAGCTCAGCCTGTTATTGTCAGTTTTACCTAAGACTTCTTTGTGTCCAGCAAATAGACTGGTTTGAGCTCCTCCCCAGTTTATCCTCTTGGTAGACTTTCTCTGTACTGAGCCTATTTATGGATGGTGATACTCTAGCATTTGTTTTGTTGTTTGTTTATTTTTTTCTTTCATGTCTCATGATATAACTATATATTCATTGTTACAGGACAGAAAAAGAAGATGTATTCAAGCCCTGGGCTGCATACCTGTACAGTGATTGGTAAGGTCTGACCAAAATCTTTCACTAAAGTACATTTAAATTTAAATATTAAAAAGCCTGTTAACTGGTAAACTTCATTGTTTCAGAATATTGCTGCTGTGTTCTTCAGAGCTCAAGAGTATTTTCCTCAATACTAGCGACTTGCAATATTTTTCTGCTCTCTGCACATGCTCATCTTTGGTTTCTCTTTTCCTGATAAACTGTAAGAGTAGGAAAGCAGAGTCAGGTGTCTGATATGGATTTAACAAAAAAATTGAGAGTGGAGAGCACACAATTTAGCCCAATCAACTGAAAGGAAATTTTTATATGTATTCCACCACTCCATTTTTGTGGACAATAGAATACACTTGAATTAAGGTCCCTGTGTGTGTTTAGTTTGAATATTGAAACACAATCTATCCTGATAACATTTTTCTTACTAATTTTGACCATATCTCTCAATAAACCTAGGTAACTCTGAAAACTTATGTTGATTTTCTGTAAATTTGATACTTGTTTTAAGCTTCTAGTTTCAGTTGTACAGTCTTCCTGGACTGAAGGTTTGCCACTTGCAACTGTGAATTAGTAATCTGGTGTTCCATTTAGTGACTATGAAAAAAAGAAAATTTGTATTCCAAATCTGAATATCAGCAGTCCTCATTAAAAAGTACCATGTCTTCACAGAAAAACTAACAAACTAACTTAGTACCTCAAAAAAAGGTGAAGAAAAAGCCCTGCACCTGAATGCTCTGGATCTTTGATGCTTTGTAGTGTTTCTGTGCATTTCTGAGGACAGATACATTTTTCTGGTGACAATGTGTTATTAAGACATTATGTGTTTTCTCTTCTTCAGATTTAGCCACACTACCGTTTTCATTGATTCATCTGCAGATATTTTTATCAACATACCAAATCACTGGATTAAGTAACTCCATGTTTCAGGGCCTTGGAAAAATCACAGTCTATGCAAACCTCATGTAATGTTTGCCGAATTGTAATGAAGCTTTTAGAGTCATTGTAGTTGTTTGTGAATGGCTGCGCAACATGTGACCACAGCACAAAACTGTCCTGCTTTACTTATCTGCAACACTACTTTGATGAAAGTAATTCCCTCTGTACAATATATAGCACTAAATCCTGTGGTCCCTCTCCATTTTTTTCTACTCTAATGGAAATTCCTACCTGTACATTCCTTTCTCCCCAGTCCATTTCTTAACTGTGACAAACAACATATTCATTATATATCACGTAACGTGGATTTGAATGCAGTGTATGTTGTGGTAGACTTGTATAGACTGAATAATTTCTGCAAATGCTTAGCACCTCAGACAAAGGTATAATCATGTCATGAACATCTCCAATCTTAAAATTTCCTTGTATTTCTAAGAAAAACATTGAAATAAAATGAATAATTAATTAGATTAGCATTTCTGATTTCTAGAGTTACACATTTCATTTAAATGCAGTAAAATTAGATTGTATAGCTATTTTTCAGGTACGATTTCAGAAAAGTTCCATTGTAAAATTACTAATAAGAGTAAAATTATTCCTGGAGTTTAAAATGTAAGAAAAATAATTGGTGTAATACTATTGTTGACAATATTATCTTTTAAGATTTCCTTCAGATATTCTTGGACCTTCATTCTGAGAAGTGAACAGCTTTCTAGATATGAATTCTATTACTGCTGTACTGTTTCTAATACATTTTTTAGCAGCTAAATGTCTTTGTACCACTAAACAACACCAACTTGCGAGTGAAAGGGAACAAAAGCTCATAAAATTGCAATAAAATATTTATTTCTCTTCAGCAATAAGATTAATTTTATCACTCTAGATTTATGACCCTGGAATTTTTTTGCTAGATATTTAATATATCAAAATAGCAGAACAAGGAGTCTGAGTTAGGGAATGCTTTGTGAAACTTACGATTTACTGAAGAGAACAGAATTTGGATTTTTTTTGTAGGACTTAATAAAACAGCAACAAAATTGAATTAGCTTGACATAAAGTTTAATTGCCTGACAAAAATTTGTTAGTACTATTGTGTTGCAGTGTATGTATAACATACATCAGAGTTGTCTTTTTTCTTGCCTGATTAGAGATTGTGCTCTGCTTCATAAAAAGGGCAACATTTATTTGTCTATGGGCTTTATAAAAGGGGAAATTCATATGTAATTAGATTTGCACTTAATTTATTTTGATTTTAGACCTGAAGTTTGGGAAAAATCTCATCTATGATAATAAAGATTGACTTCAATGAATTTTCATATGTTCATAACTTATATACACTTTAAATCAAAACAACCAAAAAGATTTTCTTTTTCAAAAACCATCAAATAAATCAGAAAAAAATTAAGAGGTTTTGAGATGAGTATTCATTTCTACTTACGTTATGTGATAGTTCCACAGAAAAGTATGAGCATAAAATACCATATTCTGGTGAATTATGTGATTATATCTATTTGTATCCTCCAGTTGATACTGTATAAAATATAGACATGAAAATATCACAATTATCTTCCACCATTTTTCTAAATTTAATATTTTTAGGTGAAAAGATCTATTTGTTTAATGTAATATTGTTCAAAGCAACAGAACTTTTGTGAAGGTTTGAAAAGCAAACCAGTGAGAGACTCCAAGTCAGAAATACAATTTAATAGGAAAAATGAAATAAATGCAATAGTACAAAGAAAAACCACTGACAGAGTCAGAATACAACCTGGCACCCTGTTGGTCAGGGTGTTGATGGCAGTCCAGATGAAGTGGTCCTGATGAAGCAGTGAAGTAGAAAAAAGAGTCTGGTCTTCACCTGAAGGTCCAGCAGTGTAGCTCTTGTCCTCCGGGAGTCCCGTAGGTAAGGGCTGCCTGTGCTGTTCCAAACCTCTGATTATATACAGATGGGAACTCTCAGTTCCTCCTCCTGGGTGAAGCATCTAACAACGGGATGGTGAGTCATGAGGTAAGGCACTGATGGGCCCATTAACAGGAGATAGTCCAGAGCCAGTTATCTATGAGTCATGTGGCAGGGTTCTTGATTGTCCATTAACAGAGATAGCTCCCGGAGGGAGTTATCAAGGATGAGTCATGGTAGCAGATAATGGACACTGCCCCACCTGCTCCAACAGCCCATGAAGATGGTAACAGAATATATGCCCCTGGTCACATTTTACACTGTAACCTAGGACAACATTTTATTATAATATTTTTCCTCAATATTCCTCAAACTTTTTTTTTTTTACTACTAAAATGATGCAGAAGAAGAAAAATATTAAAAGAAACAAGTAAATATGACTTTGTTTTGTTGTTGTAAATTATGAGACTTTCCATAAAAAAAGCACACAAGTCCTACTGAAAGCATGTATGTTAGAGAAAATCACTACAGTCTTTTCTCTGCTGGGGGTATTGAGGTGCTGCTTCTCATTTCTAACTTTGTGTTCAGAGACTGTACTGGCACTAGAAGACTACATCATGTGATACAGAGAGTTAAATTCTGGTGCCGACTAAGTCACCATAAAAGTCTTAGTCCATAAATCACACTGTTACAGAAAGATACAGACTTCTACAGCAATTTTAGGATGTCAAAGCTTTCTCCATAAACAACAAATTCATAGAAAGTGATTCTAATGCACTCTTTTTTATCGCTTTAATAGGCTGGATCTGTGCAGATTATTAACTGAGATGCAACTGCAAAATATGAGGAGAACTCTTTTATAATTGAGTACAGCTAAATTTTAAGACCATTATAAAACGTTTAAAAGTGAAGGACTGAAAGTTGAAAATGGCAAATCGCATCTAAGGGATAAAACATATTTATTGAGTGAAGTAACTCTGTACTTCTTCAAGATTATATTTACTATTCTGCATGGACAACTAAGATTGGAGATTTCAAGGTCTTATCACTGGGAAAATGCTGATAATGTTTTAGTCAGTTCTTCCTTTTGATGCTTTTAAAGAAAAATACTGCCTTGTGTATTTTAATACTATTTAAAGCAATGGCAGGTGAAGGGTTGCTGAAATTATAGATTCTTTATGACATATTTATTGGCATAATGCATATGATTAGTAGATTCAAATGAAAGAATTAGAAGCCTACAGCCTCAGGGTACTAGATTAGGAGGGACCTTAAAGGCCATATTTTTTCCTCCTGGCATTGTTGAGAAAGCATGCTTATTTAGCATAAAATGCATTAGTAGCAATTAAACAAAGTTGAGGACAACAAATTAACATTTTAAAAAAATTTAAATATGACTTCTTAATTTGAGAAAGTCAACAGCTCAGTGAAAATGACATGTGGTTTAAATAGTGTGTTCTGACATTGTTGGAATAAAACCACACTCTATCCCTTCTAGGTCAAACATAATATTATTAAGTTCACCTAAAAGGATCTAACCTTATCAGGACTGCAACCCTGCCTTATTTTCTAAACAAACTTAAAGCTATTAAATTCTGAGATCCTGTGCTAAGGAAAAGTATTACTCAAACTTTATTAAATGACTCTCCTTGTTGAAATTTTTGTTCAGTGAAAAGCAAAATAGACATTTAAATACTTATTGTGTTTCCTAAGACTGTACCACACATATCAACAGCAAGAATCTATTCTTCTTGGACTGTAAGCTCTTTGAGTGTCTTTCCCCTGCGTGAAGAAATTTTCTGGAAGGTTAGCAAGTAAAAATTGCTGTACCCTTAAAATTCTTAACTCATGCCCTGAAACAATCTCATTCTATGATGAATAGATGAAAGCCCATGGTTTTATTACCAGAGACATTAAGTATAATTTACAGTATAGGCTTTGCATGTAGGAAATCATCTTAGTGATGTCCTCAGGTGGATGACTGAAAATATGATAAACAAGAGAGAAATTGATTCTACAAAAATAATCCTCCCCACCATAACAGAGATGCTTGGGATATGATTGTCTCTAAAGATGTGTCTGGCAAGGGAAAAGTCAACAGAAGAAACATGTCTTTTGCAGATGTGTAGAAAAATCTTAAAAGGGATTAGGTGACTCTTTTTTCAATAGTTGTTTCCCAGCAGATGTTCCAAAGCAGAAGTCATCACAGAAAATTCTATGTACGTGGCCACCAGTCACAGGCTTAGAATTCCTGGTCCTCAATGAGCAAAATGGAGTTGCAGATGCATGGCAAACTTGCCAGGGTCACTGAGAGCTACTATCAGTGATGCTATAAGTCAAGAGTCCTACCAAAATATGCTTTTATCAAAAGAGCTTTTCCTCAAATTGAACATATTCCTTAAAAGTTTTCTCAAGTGTATTTTATTTAGGATTAATGGAATATTCTTCAGAGTATCACAGTTTCTTCAAATAAAATGCAATTATTTTCTTCTGTGTTATCTGGGCAGTTAAATTCCGTCTGAAGGATAATGTCTTACTATTACATTGGTAATTTAAGTACTATAGTGTCTAACCTTATTTTCCATAACCTCCACTAATTGTGAAGTCTATGTAATTCATTATAAAACATATCATTCCCTCTGGCTGAACTGATGCACTTCATCTAGGCATTGTAGGTAGTCAAACAGACAATGAAAAGGAATCATTCAGCATTTTAAAGTAGAACTATCATTCTGTGTATACTTTCCACATTTTCATACCACTCTTGATTTAAAAATACCTACCTGCGTAAGTACTTGTGTTTCTCATGGGCTGGATATTCCAAAATAAAAAAGAAATGCAGGCTAGAATAGCCTAGGGTAGTATTAAAAATAATAGGGTAATGTTAAGTAATTGAACATGTAGAGGAAGACACCAGGAGTGTTTAGCCACAGCATTTCACTGTGATTGAAAATAAACCTGAATTATCTCAAATGTTTCAAAACATTGGAAAAGTTAAGAAAAATCATTGACAGGATGATAGATTAGATAATTAGAACGTCCTTTTTGCCACTAATTTCTCAGTAGCAGACAATGAGTATAGTCTGTCTGTTAATAACTTACTACCTTGCCTATTTTAATCATTTATATTACAGTTCTTATCTCCTCAGATAACAGCACTCCTGTGTATTTTAAAAAAAAGGCTTCTATCAGAAGGCTGACCAGACGTATCAAGACAATTAAGAAATGAAGTATTCATTCTAGGAACTGGAGCATTACAGGCGTTTATTTTTTTGAGTAGAGACAACTGAAATGTTGATATAAAACTACCACTGAAGAATTTAGATTTCTGAAGTAAAAAAAATAATTCTATTGAAATCTCAATTATGAGTCTCTGGTTTAAAATTATGTTTGTTACAATATCTCTTATTTATTCCTGTATATGATGACAAACTGTTGTTATTATCATATTTAAAGTCTGATAGGAATTGCAAAATAAGCTCTGGTGGGGACAATTGGCTCAGCAGTTTACAAGTCAGAAATACTGCAATTTTACAGCAGCTAAAGTAATGAAAACAGGTTTTGACTATTCATAACTTCTTAACCTGACATCTGAACTAGCTTTTGTAAGATCACATTTCTGCTTGGAAAGTCAAGAAAAAATCTAGAATGAAAGAAAAATGATCTTATTTTACTTTTGACTCAGACATTTGTTTGACTAGCAATGCTTTAGATATATCCTTACAAACGAGAAGCTTTTTGTAATAGTATTACAATAGTGTGATAGTGTTAAAGAATATTTAACAGTCCAAAATATTGCATTTTTTAGCATTCATTAAAAGAATGGCTGTTGCATTTTAAATAACGCAAAAAAGATTTTGAAAAATAGAGTCTAAATTTTCATTCTTACTGAAAATCACTCTGGCCTTTCTCAGGCTAAATGGTCATATGACCTAACATGGTTCATCCTATAGAAATGAATTTGATTTTCAAAGTGTCTTGAATATCATAAACAGCCCTGAAGTGCCATAATCTCCAAGTTTTTCTCTATCAAACTATGATGCAATATGAGCTCTGCTTTTTCTTTGACTTGTTATTTGATCTTGAAAAAGGTTTGTGTAAGCACTACTCCACAAACTTGAAACTTATTTGAAATACATTTTTTTGATCATAGTATTTGAATCACAGCATGGAAGGATGAAAAATAATTTATTGATTAATGAGCAACAAAACTTTTCAGTTAACCCAATATTTTACCCCTTTTATGCAACACTCTGAAACACATGCACACAGGGAAAGGAGTCATATGGGAGTGGCAAGACAAGGACATTTTGTCTCTTTTTGAATCTTCCTCTTGAAAGATGATGTATGGCTGTTTGACCAATTAAATTCACTGGATGGTCCGAGGGCTACTGACTGTATTTTCTGATGAAATGTAGGCTTCAGACATCTGCTGACTTGTAGCACACCTGCCTAGTTCCAAGGAAAACTGCATCCATACTAAACCAGTCTGAAGGTAGGAGTAGCTAGGTTGAATGATTAACAGCTTTGGTTTTGTAAATATAATTCATGATCATTGAAACAGATCATAAAATTATTCATAGGAACAAAAATAAGATTTATAATTACACAAATTCTTTCACTGAGAAAATGATGCAATCAGTAATAATAATTTGAGGACATTTGCTGCCTACTGAACGCTAAGTGCATGTTCACAACAGACACATTGAGAAAACCAATTGGAAGGCTTCCAGATAGATTCTTATGGTCTGTCATGTCACTAATTCACAAATTAAATCACTGCTGAAGAGGAATATGGTATAATTTTTCAGAACAACTTCAAAGACAGTTACAGCCAATTGTGTCTGTGATTTACACATCAAAGTAGTAATACTAAAAATACTTAGTTATGCATAGCACTTTGATCCTTGGGTCATGATGCACTTGTCGAAGGTGGATAAATATTACTTTTCCCATTTTACTGATGAGGATACTGATTTCCTCAGGGCGCTCAGTAAAACAAAGTAAAACTGAAAATTATCTCTCTGTTTTTAGCACATCTCACTTGACAAAGTTATGTAAAGAAGTATCCATTGTGCAGAAGCCATATTCCAATTTGTAAAACTGGTGGCCTGGTCCAGAGGACTCTGTAATCAGCACAAGTCTTCATACAGTATTCTTTAGGCTAAAATGCTCTTTCTTGCTCTACTGCTTCACTTCATCACCTACTGCCTCATTGTTGTCTAATATTGCTGTATTTCTATGATTTCAATTACATCCTATTGAGCAAGTGAAATGTGATACCTTATCAGTTACCAGACTGCAGCAATTTTTTCTGCCAATAGTTTAAATAACTGAAGAAATAATGTTATGATAAATTTTTCTGAGTAGCTGGATAGATAAGAGACACTAAGGTGATTGACAGTTGTGCATAGAACTGACATCAACAGATGGGAAGAAGTGATGGGGAAAGATGCTGCCTGTGGGTGACTGAGAGTCGTACATAAATGAAGGGGACTTCTGGTTCAGAGCCTTGATCGAAAGTACAGTTTTAGAAGAGAATAAAAAGGAGTGAATGGAGTGAAACAAGCCTTTAGATAAAGATTTGTACACTCAAGTGTCACAAAAGAGTGGTTAGACTGCTCAAAGAATCATTGTCAAAGGTGTTGGCAAAAAAGAGGTTTTAATACAAATCCATGAAAGTGTGACTTTAACAGAGTTCAATGGCAAGGTTCACTCTATTACTTACTACATGGATGAAGCATACATAGGAAGATCAGATTAGATTCAACTATGTGAGATATTCAAGAATGATTTACACCAAGACAAAAGACCCAAAAAAGGAAGAGTGCAAAGGATACAGATACAAAAGATAAGAGCGAAAAGGGATTTAGCAGCACTTACTCATTGATTAGTAGTATTTACTATGACAATAATAATAACTGAATTACAAATTCATGGTAACACTCATACCATAACCAATTCACACACACAGAGAAGCACAGAAATGTATACATCTATATCCATGTGTGTAACAGTACCCATGAAAGATTCCCCTTGGGCTTAGTTAAACATGTCAAATCCCTTAGCATTTCTCAACAGCCATAGCAGGCATTGGTTGCACCTCAGGGAGTATTTGTGTGTGTAGGGGAGTATCAGCATAGGCCTCACTGTCAACAGTGGTCTTCCGAGTATCAAACATTTAGAATCTTAGAATCATTTAGGTTGAAAAAGATCTCTAAGTTCATTGAATCCAACCATTAACCTAGCACTTCTGTGTTTACCACTAAACCATGTCCAAGTGCCACATCTACATTCCTTATGTGTGTTTCCATGGATGGAAATTCCACCACTTTCCTGGGCAACCTGTCCTACGCTTTCAGTGATTTTTTTTTTTTTTTTTCCAAATATCCAATCTGAATCTTCTCTTTTGCAACTTTAATGCCATTTCCTCTCTTTCCGTCACTTGCTACTTGGGAGAAAATACTGACCCTCAGCTGGCTGCACCCTCCTTTCAGGCGGTTGTAGAGTGCAATAAGGTCACTCCTGAGCCTCCTTTTCTCCAGGCTAAACACCCCCAGCTTCCATAGGCACTCCTCATAAGACTTATGCTCAAGACGCTTCACCCAGGTTTACATAAAGCTAGAGTTTGCTTTCTTTAGCTAATGCAATAGAGCTCTTTCAAAGGACTAGCATGCCAGGGTTTCAAGGGTCTGACCTTGAAACATCCATAATTTATTTGTTAATAAATATATTTTACAATAACGTGTATGTTTGTAGAACACAATATTATCTTTAGACTCTATTTCCATGCAGGATTTAAGTGGGACTTTAAAACTTCAATTTTAAAATTCAATATTACTGTACAGATTTTCTATTCACAGTCTCAGGCCTAGTAAAGCTAGTCAATCATAGAAGCATAGAATGATTTGGGATGGAAGGGACCTTAAACATTTTTTAGTTCCATCCCCTGTGCCTTGGTCAGGGACATCTTCCACTAGACTGGGTTACTCAAAGGATCATCCAACCCAGTCTTCAACACTTCCAGGGATGGGATATACACAAATTCTCTGGGCGAGCTATTTCTGTGTCTCACCACTCTCACAAGTAAAGAATTTCTTCCTAACACCTAAACTAAACCTACTCTTTTTCATTTTGAAGCTATTAACCCTTCTCTTATCACTGCTAGTCCTTGTAAAAAGCGCCTCTTCACTTTTCAGGTAGGATAGTAGAAAATTTTAGGGATCATCAAATAATTTAAATGTGTCTGGAAAATGTCCTGAACAGAATGATGCAGGATACTGTTCATATGCTAGATATTTTTGGTTCCTTGCAAAATATAGTTCATAATTTTGCAGTTGTCATTACAGAAAAGAGTAGTTTCAACATAAACAGGTACAGTAGAATAGTGTTTTGATTCCTCCTTCCTCCCCACAGTATATGTAGAGTAGAACAGAACAGAATAGAATGGAATAGAACTGAACCAGTTGGAAGGGATCTACAATGATAGTAAGTAGAGTCCAATCTAGTCCAACTGCCTGAACACTTAAGGCCTGACTAAAAGTTAAATGCAGCAGTTTGTCTCACTCTTGCAGGTTTCTCTTATCTTTCTCTCTGCNGACATTGCTACCTGGCTCGAGGGTATAGAAACCCATTGGACTCTGTGCTTTTCGGGGGGACCTTCACCATCAAGAAGACCAGCTGGAGAGGATCAACGGAACATCGTTGGGATCCGGGGAATGGTGATATTTTCCTTATTCCGTCCCTGTCACTCTCTTTCTGTCCCCCCCACTTATTTTCTACTCCTTTCTTTCTACTTTCCTTCCTTCTCTCTCTTTCTCTCATACCATACTATACAATAAAACCCATATTATTGTCACTGGCATATGGTCTCGTTTGCACCTTAATTTGGGCAGAGGAATTTCTAAAGAACCTTAATAATAATTGGATCATAACACTCTCCCAGTCAAAAAGTGCAAGGATGATCCACTCTGCTCAGCATCCATCAGACTTCATCTGGGCATTGCATCCTGCTAGGATCCCAGGCAGAAAAGAGAAAAAACAAACAAGAAAGGCTCAGGAGAGTCAAGGAGAGTCTGTGGGGCTGAGGCCGGTTCATCATGGAGCAGAGGAAGTGTTGGAGCACCAGACAGCACACCACAGTGCCTATGGAGAGGTCATAGAGGGGATGGGACCAGTCTCTTCCTAACACTTCCTGATCAGAGAATGAGGGACAGGAGCATCTTGTGAAACTAGAAAGATTCAAGCTTAATAAGGAAGAGAAATCAAAATCCCTGTGGGAACCATTAAGCACTGGAGTGGAGTGAGCTGCCCAGAGATTTTGTGGTATCCCTCAGTATGAAGGCTTTCAAAACCTGAGTGACCACAATGCAGAGCACAACATTTAGAAGTCTGTGAAGGGATGCTGGCTGAAGTCCCAGAAGAGAAAGCATTGCCACTGGAAAGGTAGCAAAGGTTTCTAAGAGGCTGCAATGCCAGAAAACCACTTTCTGGCTTCATTTGTTTCAGCAGCTTTCCCAAACATATATTTGGAATAAAGTAGACCAAGTTGTAAGTGATCGACATTGATCATATAGTTTAACTGCCTGACTACTTCAAGGGCTAACCAATGCACAGAATATTTTGAAGGCCATTGACCAGAGGTTTCCCTTTAAGGCACTGGCAGGTATAGACCATTAACAACCTCTCTGATGGGCCTGTTTCAGGGTTTGACCAACTTCTTGATGAAGAAATTCTACCTAATTCCTGAGTCCCAGAGAGAAAAGATCAGCACCTCCCTCAGCAGTTCCCCTCATCAGGAAGCTGTATAGAGTATCAGTTCACTCCTCAGCCTCCTTTTCTCCCAGCCAGTCAAACCTGGAGTTCTCAGCCGCTCCTCACAGGAAGTGCCTTCCAGCCCTTCCACCAGCTTTTTTTCCCCTCCTCGGGATGTATTCAGGGACCTTCACATCCTTTTTCAACTGTGGTGCCCAGCACTGCACATAGGACTCAGGGTGAGGCTGCACCATGACTGAATCCAGTGAGATGATCCTGTCTTTTGGTGGTGCTGTGTGTGGTGCACACTGAGATAGGGCTTGCCCTCCTGGCTGCCCGGGCACACTCTGCTGACTCACACTGAGCCTACTGTCCACAAGCAGGCCAAATCCCCTTCACCCGTACTTTTTTTCTCAAGTCAAAATTTATTTTCAGGATTCACCGTATACATATGCATGAAATTTTTTCTATGGAATCTTCAAGGGATTTCATAAAAAAATGGAAGTTTTCATATTTTTTTAAGTTAGAATGTAAGTATGGTTCTATAGCCTAATGAAGATAAGCTCTTGTTCAGAACTGCATACAGTAAGAGCACAACAAGCTCTCTACTCTTTGACTCAGGGCTCTCAACCTAGAGAGAGAGAGAGGGAGATTAAGCAAAGATATCACCGCCACATGAATGGTGGATAACCGACATCACCAGTGTCCTGCTGGTCCTTCTTCACCCTGGTCTTCTTTGTTGTGGGATGCCCAAAGTCATTCCTCTGGAGATACCACTTTTATATAGTCCAAATCCCGGGTATCCATGGGTGTAAATGCCATTCTCATAACTTGAAGTGGCATGTGTATATGCATTTGTTTCCCTTCCCATACTTTGCCTTCCTACATGTGAATTTTTTTTGGCTGTGTTACCCAGATCAGCCTCATGAGGCCTGGAAATTAGCATCTTCCTGTTGTTGCCATCTGCGTATATCATGAGTTCTGCTGAAGTGGCCTACCATATGGGAACTTCCTTCCCCAACAGTGTTCTGAGACATGCAACTGCATTCTTTAAGTCCTCACAAGCAACAACTCAAGAAACCTTTTGACTCAAGAGAAAGACCCAGCATGCAGACTAATTAGCATGAAAAGTGAGAGAATAATTTAACCAATAGATTGTAGAATACTAATTAATTAGAGAACTAAGTAACTTACAGCAAATAGAAACAGGATTTCTTTGTTTGCTAAAATGTATATAAAGTTTGAAGTTTTGAGAATCTGTTCTAGCTTTGTGGATTTACCAGCTAGCTCCCATCTTGGTGCAAATACGAAATAAACAAATACCTTAACTCTTTGTGTGAGATTGCTTTATTGCACACTGCGTGATAAATCCCACTTTTAGGGACAACAACAGAAGCAATACCTGGGCCATACAGCTGCTATTAATTTTAGTATTTATTTCACCCAGAAAATGCTTCCTTTTACTCCTTCTACAGTATGATGTATAGTAAGTCTCTCAGGAGTTAGCCCAAAAATCCTAGAATCAACACTCTTGAGAAATACAAGCACTATAAATATAGCTTATCAGTTTTCCCTTCAGAATTCAAAACTATCAATAAATGTGTCTAATTTTTTAATATTTATATATACATATTTCTCTCAAAGCAAGTTTATGCAGCGCAATACGTCCAATCCAAAATGCTTTCTAACATGTTTAAGGTGGAAAAAGAGCAGATGTCATTAGGTTGTCATAGTTTTGTTCACTGTTATAGGTGATCATATGATGTAGTGAGGAGTGCAGTACATGGACCCCTCACTTGGAAAAATGGAAAATTCATTAATTATCTATCACATCCAATTAAAAGATCTACATACTTCGTCATCCTTGGTCCTTACCAAGAAAGGAGACATTACCACAGAAATTCAGTAGTGCCCTAGTACTACAGTCAGCTGTTTCCCAAAATGCATGGCAAGCTATGTTTCATCCTATTTTTATCCACTCTGCTACCATCACCGCTTTCTAAATTCAACGTATGATCCTACTACTCTTACTCATTTTAGAACTCTACTCTCTTCTAGAACTCATCTGAGTTATCAGCTGTAATAAGCTAGGTCCAAGTCTTGTAACAACTGAACAGCTTTGTTCTCTCGAAGTGTTTGTGCACTGCAAGGCCAGGGTCTCCCTGGGGCTGGGAGTATAACCTGCACCTGGTGGCCCTGGTGTTCCTTGCTACACCTTCCTGAGACTCCTTCCTTCTCCCTGGTGCTACAGTTGCATGGCATCAGAAATAGTGCCCAATGGCCCCACACCTTGCTATTGTCCCATTTCCTACTAATACAGACTGCAATTTAATTCTTTATAGCTGACAGTATATGATCAACTGGATAATAACACATACACACATGCACACACACATGTACAGGGTTCTCATTCTCCACCTTTATAAGAAAATGCTTTGACTGAAATGCTCTGGAGGAGGACAAGAACAGTCAGGCCAAACTTCAGAGGTCCTAGAGAGGTGCAATGTGAAAGCAGCTGAGTTCTGTAAGACAAAGCAGAGGAGCAGAGAGGCAGGGGGCAGACGATTTGAAACTTTCTAATTTTGGAAAGGTAAAACTAGCTATGAAAATAAAATCATCTCTTTCCTGCTTGTTTCTTTGCTGGCAAAAAAAAAGTCACACTAAAATATTTTTATTATGCAGTTTTGATGTCTCTCTGTTTTTGACAGAAACACCCTCCTCTTTCCCTCAGAGAAAACAATTGGTAAATATATATATATATTTATTTATACTTATATTTATACATTTATATATGTATATATGTATATTATGCATAAAAGAGCCTGTCCTGTCATTCTAACCTAATTCCTCAAGGTTCACTATCACAATTCCCCACACCTTATCTCCATTACCTAAGGTGTTGCCCTGACCTGACACATAGAATATCATAGTATTAATAAGAGATCTTTTCGTGTTTCAGAATGCATAATTCAAGAATGCAAGGTTATTGTGTCTGCTTTAGAAAATTGTTGGTTAAATAAAATAAAAATAAAAAAGGAGAATTCCATTTTTTTACAGTTCCTTACATATTTTCATGTTTGTCATTAACTAATGTCATTTGGGACTTGCAAAGTTGAGCATATTGGTTGAAATATTCTTTAAAATACAGCACACCATATTATAGATGGGATGTTACTTGGGGAATTCTTCAAGAATCTTAGGACAAATTTTATCTTAAGATTTTCAGTAATGAGCTCACCCCAAAAAAAAAAAAAGGTAATTGCTGAAGAAATTCATTGATGACATTCAGCTGGAGGGAAATGCCAAGCACAGAGGCTGATCAGAACATTGTAAGGGAAGAACTGAATGATATAGGAAGCATGGAGCAGTAAACTGACAGTGTCATAGGTGTTGAAAAAGTATTTGTATATTAATTGTTCAGAGGTACGCTGTCAGCTATGCAGTAGCAGTTTGATGCCACTACGTGTAATCTTCATGAGCACAAAGAAATACTAATGGCATTGCACCATATCTACAGGGCAGCTCACAGTAATAGAATGATCAGATAAATGATGATGATATAGAGTGAAAAAAATAGATAAGAAGAGTCTAAGGGTATCCATTACTACTGATACGCATGGTAAACAGAAGGCATTTTCTCTCTATAAGAGGAATATTTCAGTGTTTCTGTAGAAAATCTTATTAATTCTAAGATGTTTGTGAGAGCTCCTAAAAACTCACCGTCTGTCAAATGAGATGACTGGTATCAGTGATGCAGGAGTCTCCTTTCAAAGTCCACCTCAACAGAAGTGGCTGCCCAGGTAATTCTGAGCATCCTCTTGGGCTCAGAGGTTTATCACTGTGAGGACAAAAGTATATAGATAATTGAAAGCAAATGTCAACGAAATGTAAAGTGCTTTTTCTTTTCTTTTTTCCTCAAACCCTGTAAAATATTTTGCAGGACAAGTGTGGGTTCACGGACAACTGCTGTGAAGCACATATGCTGTCTCTGAGCTGTTAGACAGTCATAATTATCTAGTCTCTGTCTTTTCTCCTTTTATTCCATTTTGTTATTATCTTTCTTCTTGCCATTACATAAACTCAGGTTGTAAGCACCTTGGGACAGAAGCCGTCTGGGTGGGGTTTATGCACTATTTATCTTACCTGTACTTGAAGCATCCAGGACATTATTGAACTCCATAAAATAAAATAAAAAATTTGAGAAGGAAATATCACACAAGCAGTCCCTCCTGTGAAATCTCTGGTACTTCTATTACTGTTTATGTCCAGAAATACTACAAGAAGACCCTCTTTCATTTTATCAGCATTTCCTCTTTTATTCACAGAAGAATCGAGTACCTAATAATATATTCAAATTTTTTTAAAAACTTGACAAAAACCCAGCCTAAGCACATTCCTATATTTGGGTAAATGTTCAGAGGCTTCTTATCCTTTGTTAGCAAATACACTTCAAAAGCAGGGATTCTTTACAGGAATCTGAATTTCTAAGAATAAAGGGTCTTCGTGGTAAGAAAAAGCTTTGAAATAGAAAAATAGCCCACAGCAGTTTCTTGCAATTTCTGTGCTGTACTTTAAAGCCCCTCATAGCCTTTTGCTGTGAGTTTTAAGTAAGATATTCTGTTTACTATGGCCATTAAAACTGTAAGCTTTTTTTAAAACAGCAAGATTAGTACATAAAGCTCAACAGGTCACAGGGCACCTTTTATGGAAACACTACATCATGGACTGTTAAAGGGAATGAGTTTGTGCCTCCATAGTCTTCCTAAGATACCAAAGAACATCCTGAGGAGCAGGAGAGTTTTTCTTCTACAGCATTTAAAATGCCTGGTAGAAAGATAGCACACTCCTCCATTTTTTTTCGATTTCTTAAGACCTGTGGGGAATGAGAGTAATTTTAATTTCATAGGTAATACATACTTGAACACTGCTAGCAGTGGATGGAACTCCAAAGTGAACAATCTATCTGAGATCTGATATTTGCAACCATACCTTCATAGCACACGCAATAGCTCTGTGTTTAATGTGGATTTTTTTAGTCTTAATATGTCCTCCTGCCTTGTACACAGGCCATGTCATGGAGCATTTCTCTCTCTCTCTCTCTCTCTCTCTCTCTCTCTCTCTCTCTCTCTCTCTCATTGCTTAATCATCAGCTGGAGGGCTGGTTTTGAAACCAAAACCTCAGTTTTTTCCAGATCCCCCTACTTGGGTCATGGGTTGTGGAGCCAGAAAGGTCCAGCACTGTGGTGGCACTGCATGAACTGTTACATTTTTCTGGGTAATTGAAACATAGCAAATAAAGGATTAAAAGAAATTAATCCAGACATCAAAAGCCACATATGAGAAAAGGCAGTGAATGTTACACTGACTCCAGCAATGTCCTGTATGTTGCATAATTAGAAACACAAGTTTTACCTGTAGCTTTTCATAGTGTGGGATCATGCAGTGATTGCTACTCAAAGTGCCTTGAGGAGTCAGCTTCACTACTGCACGTATTACCTAACCAAATTTTAGATAGATACTTCTTCATTTGGGTAGGACAGCATTTCTGTGTTTAGACACACTCAGCAGAGAAAGCTGATGATGTTTATGTTTAAAATTTTTTCTACAAAGTCCTATAACTTGTCTAGAGCAGATAGATTGCACTAAGAGTAAACATTAGATGGCTAGTATTTGCTCTTTTACTGCATTGTCCTAGGTTACAATGCAAGATGTAACCAAAAGGTATATATTCTACTACCACCTATGTAAGCTGTTAAGGTAAGTGAGGCAGTGTTCTTTGTCTTCTGCATAACTCATACCTGATAACTCCCTCCGAGGAGCTATCTCCACTAAATGGGCCATCAAGGCCTCACTGTGTGACTCATAAAATTACACCATCCCCTTCTGAGATGCACCGCCCAGGGGAGGAACCAAGCATTCCTACCGGGATATAATCTGAGGTTTGGAACACCACACTCAGCCCTTATCTACTGTATTGCCAGAGGACAAGAGCTATGTAACCACTACTGGACCTTCAGAGGTAGACCAGACCCTTCTACAGGATCACTGCTTCAACAGAACCACATCTATCACTTCAACAGGATTGCAGCCACCATTTAATCAGACTGCTACCACTACCCTGACCGACAGGCTATCAGGTTGTATCCTGACTCTGTCAGTGTTTCTGTACAATTGCATTTATTTTAATTTTCCCATTAAATTGTAGTTCTGACTTGGAATCTCTCACTGGTTTGCTTTCAAACTAGTACATGCATGTAACCAGAGATGGGACACAGAGCAGGTGTTGGGCAGTGGCACTCACCTGTTTTTCATAGCTGATAACAACACAGATTGACTTATTTCTAAAAAGAAAAAAAATTGGAGATGATGCAGCAGGATCTCTCAAACTCTGTTGTGCAACTGCAAACAGCGTGTAATGATAGAAACTTCTTCTCTTTTTCTGATCCTTCAGAGGTCTATCAGGCTGTATGAATGAAGATACAAGTCACAATTTAAAGCGAAGCCCTGTGACTCATATTGTAAGGTGAGAGAAAACACACACATGCATGTTGTATATGTGAAAGTGTGCATTCTTACCTAGCTGTTGCAAACATGTACAGAATCTCACAAAGCTATATACACAAACTCTTACATGGCTGATTTTTCATTATGGAATACCCAATATTCCATAAAATTATTGAAGCCCATCCTGTAATTTTTATTACAGAGGTTGCTGATATTACTGTCAATTGTCACATTTTGGTTTCCTGTTGTTGATTTTCATGCATGAGAAACACACAGCTGCTGTACTGATGCCAGAGCCCATCAATCTCCCTAGACTGCATCGACCTCAGGATATGTAAGAGTAGTGGATAAATTGGAAGATCAATGCCTTGTCCCTCCTGCTGTGCCAGCTGCTATTGAGAAATTAATATGAGGTTCACTATAAATAAAAGATAAAAGATGATATGGCTTACAGTGTAAAATATTAAGGCTGGACACAATATGTTCCATGAATTTAAAGCCAAAAGCTAAGAAAATTAACCCTATAAGAGCATCCACTGCCTCTGTGGATTCATGGAAAAGAGCAGACCAGAAAGCAGAAAACTTGTCTTTAATAATTCTTTGGAAAAGCACAAATATTTTCAGAACTGGCCACAACATTAGACATTGTGGGAAACCATCTTTAGCCATGGTTTAATTTATCAGAAAGAGATAGTGAAGTTGTACATTATTATGTGTTCAGTAGCATAATTTTGGGAGAGCAGACTGATTAATTTAATAATCACAGAATCATCATAAAATCAAAGATCAGCCTGGATTGTAAGAGACCTTAAAGATCATCTAGTTTCAACTCTCCTGCCATGGACACGGACACTTTTCAGCAGACCAGCTTGCTCAGAGGCCTCAGACGTTAGGATAAGGAGACTCAAATTTTAAGTGGTTTGAATCTCCCACTGGAGCTATCACCACAGTAATTAAAATGCATGGAGAAATCCTACTCATTACATAAACACAGAGTCTGATGGAGAGACATATGTGTCCCATCAGAAGCTTGCCCTATAAGAAGCACTTCCAAAACCAGGTCATATTCTTGTTTTGTTGTTCTTTAAGTTTCCCTAGCAGAGATATTTAATTTTCCCAGAACACTTAGGTCTGTCAATTCCCTCAGTAATAAAAAATATGAATTTACTTCACTAAACTAAATGGTGAGGAAATTCTGAAAAAATTGCCTGAAGTTGTTCAGGGACTTAAACTTCACTTTACCCAGAGTTTCAGTTCTGTGTTGTCCACAATGGTGTTCACATAAGGAAATGAGTAGATTGGAATTCTAATTTTTGAATGATATTCTGACCTTATTTATATTCCATTTAAACTGCTTAGGTGTTACAATAATTTCCTTTGGACTCAAATTCTTTTCACGTAATGAAGCATAATCCATGTGGGATCTGGTGTGACTTCAACAGAACATTTTTTATTTTTGTGCTTCTGTAGCAAAAATGAACTTTTGTGAACTGTGCTATCATACTTTGATTCCCTGGATAATATGCAATAACCAGAACAGAATTCATATTTTTCTAGAATGACTGATTCCCTCCAAGTCTGCCTTTCCCACCTTCACACGTACACAGCTGCTCATCACCTCAAACACAGTTGCACGCATCAAGACAAAAAAGAGCAGCTGAATATGTTTCTTATTGAGTAGGTAAATGATTTCCTTAAAGGCACTTTTACAGTAGAGTAGATCATTCACTGGAACCAGATAACGTCTGGTGAATATAGAATGAATGGAAAGTGATAGGGATTGTCTAGACCTCTGCTCTTCACATCACCTGAATGTGGAAATAACTGAGTAAATTGCACCCATCACAGAGTAGTGAAATTCTTCTTTATTATCATGTGCATTCAGGCAACCACCCTAACACTAGGATGAAGTACAATGCGAAGTGCCATTACACCTAGCCCACCCCATGCCAGTTGTTCTGTGCTGCATTCTGAATGATGTATAAAAATTATCATGCCGATTACACACAGAGAAGCCTGTCAGCAGGAATTCATACGAAGATGGACTTCTTGTCATGACTTGTCCCACTCTTACTTCTTTCAAGCTACTGTTGGAATTTTTGTTTGTGTTGATATCCAAACTGGAATTCCACAGGTTTTGCCAAGCAAACAGGCCTATCATTGCTTTCCAGAATTTCAGAGTAATGACATTTTAGTCTTTTGGTGGTGACTAGAGTATTTCCTGTAATGTATATTATTTCAATAGATGATTTCCCTAAAATACAAAATCTGAAATCTGAGGATTTCCCAAGACAGCAAATCAGGATTGGGCAGGCAAGTCATGTTCATGTGGTAGAACGTAACACTGTTAAAAGCTTATACACATGCACATGCACACACACTAATGCGCACACACACATTGAAATAGAAGAAAGGTTGAGAAGAAAAGAGTAGTTTGCATTGAAGCATTGTAAGATTGAAAGAAAAGGACACTTTAATAGAGTATTAATAATATTTTGTAGGAATTCAGACTTTCAGAATTTATGTAATCTTTGTCTCTGCCTGGAAAAAAGGAAAAGGAAAATATCCTTCAGTACTTTGTTTAGGCAATATTTCTTGTTCATATGCCTTGGCAGAAGGCAAATTTATTATTCACTGGCAGCATAACTAGAGGGAACATAGGCCTTGTGCCACCTCTCCTGCTGGCTGCTCTTCAAGAGGGAAAAAAAAGCAAGAATTCTAACTCTTTAAATAGTAATAATTTGCCTGATAGGTTGATGTGTTAGGGCTGCAGGTGAATTTACTGGAAGTTTATGTGAAGCGCTTTGCTATTCATTTTTCTGAACTCGTATTTTCCTTTTCCAAGTTTCTTCTCCACCTGCCTTTTCACATTCAGGGCTCAATTCAAAAGTAGTATACAAGTCATGTCCCACCCAAAAAGAAATTAGCAAATTTGCTTTTATTTAAAGTCACATCTCCTAGTAGATGAAAAGTGCTGTTCTTTTTCAACTTCCTGGAAGGAATTCACAAAGCATGAAGGTGGTTTTTTTCTTTCCCTCATTTCCTTTCTCTCTTTTGCAATCTGTACTTTTTCTTAAGGTCCAAAAGTATATACTATATAGGGAAAAGAAAAAAAAAATTAAAGATCAGTGCCTTCTCTCACCATGATGACTATCTTGCTATATGTATAAATGATGCGTATATGAAGATCACCACAAAAAGTAGATAAAAGATATGGCATTTGAAGCAAAATATTAGCACCAGATACAAAGCGATATAACAAAAAAACCCTGACCAAATTAACCCCTTGGGATAAATAGAGACATTTTTTATGATTTCTAGGAAAACAGGTAGTGGAGAATATTGTCTCTGTACGTTGTGTGTATGCTCACACGCGTGTATGCATGGGAAACACAAGGAATTCAAACCCATTTCCCCTCTTTCTACATCCATACCATTCTCTCCCCACTTCCCTACACAGATCTAAAGTATATCTCTGTTTGTGATTACACACACATTTGTGAATGTTTTCATTATATATACTTTCCATATACAGTGGTCATGAAAGCTGTAAGAAAGGAAAAAAAAATGGGAAAGGCAAAGCTACTTATGTGTCTGCACACCTGAACATAACATATACAGAAAAGGTATGGCATGCAAATATAAGTATATATACATGTAAAAATAAAATGTTTTTACACATTGGCAAGATACACGCAAGCACAGATACATATCTTGTCTCCATATACAGGTTTATATCTACATCTCCTAAGTTTATGTGTGTATGTATCTAGATGTGTTTAAACATACAAAAAAATGCATGTGTGACACTAACCACTGAGAATTTTTGAGAGAACTGTTCTGTGTGTTTCCTGCTTTGTTGGTCTTCTTTAAGTCACACCTGCAAGAGATTTTAATTTGGCTTCCCCTCTCAGCTGCTCAGGAGAATAATCATTGCTTAGTCTATACAGAGATGCCAACTATTATCCTGTTGACAAGTGGAGCAGCCAGAAGCTACTTCTTTTCACACTTTGAATAAAAAAAAAATTTTAGAACCTCTTTTCCTTTCAGATTTACATCAATCAACTTTTTTTTCTAGTTTAGCCCTCATTAAATTAATGCTGATGTAAAACCCTGCTGGAAATTGCATGTGTCTTGGACATTAATCTAAGAAGGTGTTACTTACTGAATGTACTTAAAATTGTTGAAAGCAAGAACTTTAAAAACCGTCATTCCTACAAAACAAACAGATATTGAGCCTTATAACACAACTAAACTTTTTGACTTTTGAGACCTCAACCTTTTTTTAAGACTAGATTAACATAAAAGAACCAAATAACTCAGGCTGTGACTATATCAGACTCTTAATCGGAATCATAGTTAGAGCTGACTGACTCTTAAAAATGCATTCGGAGATGAACAAGGAGCCTTACTGCAGAAAATGTCGTCAACTGGGCACTCTCTTATGAACTAATACAGTATCAGGTGGCTATTTCCTGGACTGAAGCGAAATTTGAAATTTGTGTCAAATATCATTTATTTGTAGGAGCAGTCAACAGACTATAAACTATATTTTAGCAATGCTAAGAAATAAAACCAATGCCTGCTGCCTATGTCCATGCATAAAGCTCANGGTGCTGAGAAGGGCTGACAAAAGTGCCCAAAATCCAGCACAGAAAATTTACACATGTTAAGATATTTGACTCTCTCTGTGCTTTGAATATGCATCTTATCATTTGCTGTGCTGTGCTATACTGCCCTTTAATGTTATGACAATGGCAGTCACTATTTTTATTGTGTTGAATTTTTTTCCTCACATTAGTTTAACTGCCCAAATTCTGAATACAAGATGAGAGGGAATTCTTCACTTACCTGTAGTCTGGCTAGTTTACTGATTTATGAATTCAAACCATTTGTACTCTCATTCATACCATTCTATAACCCTTGGAACAGGCATAAGGGATATTAGTAAGGACATGACAATGGAGGACAGAGATGAACAATAATCCAAGAGATTAATATATTTTATGAACTACCACTGATTCCAAGTCTCATTCTCTTGTATTATTAGTAATATGCAGATAAAACAGAAAGGTGTTTGAAAAATTGTCATGGTATAACTTTTTCTTCTCATGCCAGTCAAACATATCTTTAAAGGACAGATGAAAACATTTACAGTGCAAGTCAGAATTACTGACTTCCTGTTATATGTGAAAAAGTAATTCTGTAAACAACATTGTGTACTGTATACAACAGTATAAAGGCCTTAGAGTCATTAGCCAAATATTCATTTTGCCAGTGTCTTCACAGAGTCATTATCACACATCCACTTTCTAGCAGCAACAGGGAGCAGGGGAAATAACAAGAAAACAATTCCATGCATGCCCACAGTCCTGGAGAGATATGAACACTCTTGCTGTACTAGAATCTGTAGCACAGACTTTTGAAAAAGCCAAATAAAATATTAGCTAGGTGCTAAGAGCTAAGACCACCAACATCACTAGAGGTACACTGAAGCACTTTAACAACTGACTTGCAACATGAATTAATCTACACAGATTTACATAGCCAACTATACTTTATCAGAGCCCCACACAATCCATTATTTTCACTGCTTCATTTCAATTTCTGCATAGTGTAAGGAAGTGCAAACAACATTACAATTAATTTTTTGTTTCTTACTCCCTTCTTTTGTTAATCTGGAAAGAATAAAAAGTTAACGAAGTTAATTGTCTTGGCACATTCATACAGTAGAGCTGCTTGATAAGATATGACTTGTAATATTAAGGTGTCAACAGTGTTAAAATAAAGAACTTAAGGAGATGGAAGACATGCCAAATAAAACCAAAATCTTCTGGTTTTAACAATACCATTTGCAACATAAAGTATGATGCATTACATGATGCTCTTGGTAGCCTACACTCTGAAAATTTTAATGACATCTGGAATTATCTAATGCTTTAGTGTTAAATACAGCAATATCTGAGTGTCATTACTTCCTCCTTTTTACTGCATCGTGCACCATATATAATTTTTATTTTTTGGGTTGAGGAAGGAACCCCCAAACAGTCAAATTAGACAACAAAAAGCTTCTTGCCTTCTCTTGTCTGATAAGAAGCAAGCACCTTCAAGGAGCAGAAAAGTGCAGTGTTTCATTTCAAGAGTGAATGCATACCTTCCAAGAAGTAAAGGTAGAAATATTCATCAACTCCAAGGCAAGCAAATGAAGATAGTGATACTGACCTCTTCCTGAGATAAATGAATATATTGCCAACTTAATGTAGATTAGGCAGGAATGCGCAAAAGCGTTTCTGACAAGGATTAAGGAGTCTAAATAGTCCTTTTATGTCAGGGTTTCTAGGTATAAAGTCTTATCTGCAGAAGGAATATTTGGCCTTTGGTGGAAGGTGGAATGGAAAAGTCTTTAAATGATTGTGACTAGCCAGTCAACAGACTTAAACAGTTTTGGATAGATTCTTCCTTCCCTTTCTTGACAGTGTGCTTTTCTCCAGACATATTCTATTTCTTGAGCAAAGAACTTTCACTGGAAAAATTGTCAGTAAGAAGAACTAAATATCTCTAGCCTAGGAAGGACAGAAGAGATTAATTATTATTGTCCTATGGCTGGTTGTTCCTGCAAAATTACAATGCCAAAAAGAAATTTCATGACCTCATTTGGTAGCACAAACCAGGGATAAATGGCTGAGAAATCAATAATCTTCAAGGATAGGTTGATGTCAGGAAGAGGAGGGAAAGGTTCTCCCTATATGTTAGATTCAGTAGAAGGGAAGAATACCTAATGGTTACACCAGAACTCAGTTATAGTGAACTCTCAGAAAAATACACTGAGACTAAGACAAGAATATTCTTGTACCACTCGGTAGTCCAAAAAAGAGGAGGAAAATAATGAGGAAGTTTAATTTAGAGAAAAACAAGAAACTTCTCACATCCATCAAGCAAGTAGAAACAACACTGGGAAGACCATTGATGCTTTGAAAGAAGTTCTTACTGGGAAGCTGTATTGAAATATGCCCTCAGCTATAAAAGAGTACGGGGGTCTGTTAGGCATACACTGAAAATTGAGACATTACAATACATTTATCTCTAATGGTGATTAATGATGTACATAATGCATATATTGCAATGTAACTGTAAATGTATGGATATGTATATTTTGTTTTCGTTTATTTGGACAAGACATGAAAGTGGGGACTACATAGAGTTACTCTAATTGTATTTTTTAACTAACTGCAGTAAAATAACAAGCAGTAAGTGTGGCAAGAGTGAATTTGGAGTAGGACAAGCAAACAAGTGCTTACTTAAAGTGACAAAAAAAATCACACTGTTCATAATATATGATCTTAAAACAGGCCCCACAGCATTTGATAAATTATAAAGAATAAGAATTTATGCAGGAAAGATGTGCTGTGTATATTTTCATATACATTCCAGGACTATATTGTCCTGACATGTCCATTATTTTCATACAGAGCCCTGTAAATGGATATGATTATTAGACTAGGTAATATGAATTTAAACAAGCACCAAATAAAAGCAAAAAAAATCCCAAAATAATATTTTAACCATTTCTCCCCCATCACCATTTATCGCCTTCACTTTAACAGTATTTAAAAAAAAAAATTTACATAGTCTTCGTGTATTATTCTTCTTCTTTGGTACAATTTTTAGCAGCAGTGATGGGATTTTGGCAACATTGCTTCTCCTCATTACAATAACACGAACATAGTGGCTATGTTCGTGTTATTGGTATTCTCTGATTATTGGTATTCTCTGATTATTGGTATTCTCTGATACATCTGAGGCACAAAATGTCTGTTAGAAAGAGGAACTAGCAGTCCCATTTTATATGAGGACAGCAAGGAGAGAGTGTCCCAACCATAGTCACGCAGGTACTTCTAGACATGAAGAGAGGAAGCTCCACTCTTGTGAAATACAAGTCACTGCCTAGGCCACAGACACATTACAAAATGTTATTTGCCAATCTGTGTGTTGGTTCTTATCCTGAGATGCTGTCAGGAAAGCTACTTTGCATCTTTTTTCCACAAGTCAGCAGAATGAACACTAGAAGCAAACAGCAGTATTCCAGGAACAGGAGGATAGACCTTCAGATATTCTGTGATTTTGTCTGTGGTTTTCATTACCACAGAATGCTGTTGGTGCTAAATGTCTGTTTGGCATCAGAAGATTAACAAGTAATGTTATGGAAGAAATGGAAGAAAATATACTGAATACAACTTCAGATAAACCTACCACATTTAATTCAGGTCTTTGCATCATAAATCCACAGAAGTAGGGAGACTGTTCTAGGAAAGTATCATTGTGCACTGCCCTGCATTTATACTCCTCCCTAGGCTCCCTGTGAGGAGCAGATGTAGGTAGACCTTTGATCTGACCCAGTACAAGTAATTTCATGTAAAATGGATAAAAAAATAGTTTGATTGACTTGAAACAGAATGGAGAATGAAAATCAATTCATTCAGGGAAAGCAAAACTAGAAATGTACAGACCTGGAACAAAATTATGAACTGATGTGAGAAAGAGTCTTACCCTCTCAGAGAAAATATAAAGGAGCGGAAAGAGCATTTTCTCCTATTTTTTTTTACTCTGTCCATCTCCTAGTTGTTTCCATTCTTATGCAAAGTATGTCAACATATGCTAATTAACCATCTCATTTTTTGTGTTCAAGATACTGGCAGGTGTACCAAAGCCTGCACTGTTCTGCACCGTGATACAACACTGCTCCCTGTAGTCAGGCTGTCTACAGGTAGAACAAAGCATTAATCACAGGATGGGCAGCTCCCCTGCTGTTTGGATTGTTCCAGTCAGTGAATAGCATTAGTGAGTGAGTGCAGTTCATGAAGACTTGTCTGCTTTGTTGTACACTTTGTCTGCTACTTCCCGTGGAAATGTCTCTTCATCCTGGAGTCACTACTGAAACAATTATATTTCATGACTGTAATTAACTTTCAGATATCTTATATATATATTAACCTCATAATAAAATTAACATGCAATTGGAAAATGTGAAAGATAAGGTGACACCAAGGGGTATTTCCCAGGATACAGGTCACTATTGCTATTCATGTACACAAGAAGTAAATTGAGTTATTATCATTGTTATATAACATGCCTGTTTGCAAATCCACAATTAGCAGCTTTGACTGTGCTAAGGGAGTTTAATTTTTAATATGAGCTAAACAAGTTAAATGATAGAAAATAAAAGTGAACTCACTGCTCTCACAGGAATCATAAAGATATATATGGGCACTGGTGATGCATGTATGGTTTTGCATTTTTAGCTTAGGTATTTGAGAGTCTATTACTTTCTAGTCTTTTTCTTGATTAAAAAAAGAGAAGTTATATCTGTACAGTGAGTCTTGTGTCTTACCACCAAGTTACTCCAGACTTTGTAAAATGGTCATATATCCCCATATCAGACCATAATGGCCCCGTTATTTCCCTTTCAGTAAATATTTTCCACATAAATAATGAACTACATATCACTAAACCATATTTTTTAAAATCAACTGATATAATACTTTGCCCATTTGGCAATGGTGTGGATACTTTTTTCTCCTTGCTTAAAAGAAAAAAATTTAATTCAATAAAGAATCTGCTTTTCTGGATTTTTTGTATGTTCAGCGACCTCTAGGTAGTTCCAAACCACATTGTATATTTTACCACTCATTTAATAAGAATTAATTTTCTACGACTTCTGGCTGAAATTATTCTGAAGGATTGACTTGTCTCTTATGAGGTAAATAATCTGTCCAATTATTCATTCTCCATCAATTTGGTATTTTGTCTCCAGAATCAGGTGCCCAAAATTTGGCTTTAATGTCATGTCCAGCGCACAGAAATACACTGTCTCCCCAAAAACCGAACAAAAGAGCATGAAATCTGACAGACTCAAGTGGCTATGTTCACTGTTTGCTGAAGATCCTAAGATCCTTAGAGGCCGATTGACAATACTGTCAACCTAATAGCAAGTGCACTGTGTTTCACGTTCATGCCTCCAGGATCCTTAATCATAGGCACTGATAGGTTCTGCATCCAGAAAAATTTGGATTGGTAGGCACAATTTTCCACGATGTGCATCATAGCTCTGCCTGGAAGTGGAAATCTAAGTTATTGTTCACTTATATTCTGTCATATGTCGTAAAATTCTGACTTTTTTTTTGATACTGAACTACAAATTTCTTACCCGTTTTTCTGGTTCAGCAGAGGAAAAATCAGTGGAATGGTATCAGTAGTAATGCAAGCAATGTAGCACATGAGGAATTACACAACTGTATCTATCTATCTTGTCTATCAAGATCATAGGATGCCCTCCTACTAAGCTCCACATCTTTCTTTCCGTAGTTAAAATAAGAAAGGAGACTTTTATTAAATCTCAGTAACTGTTGACTAACTCAATTCTTTAATCAAGTAATCTTCTTGTAATAATGGGATAAGGAGTGGAATAAGGGTCAGATCCCTTGATATATGAGGGAGGAGTAATCCACCTTTTACATAAATGGAGGGTTCCAGAAAGGGAGAAAGCTAGTTATTACTTCTAGACTATTCATTTTCATCTCTCTTTGGATAGTACATTAGCTCCTAAGAACAGTAATTTTTAACCACAAATGAATAAATCAAGCATAACCAGGCAAAAGAAAATAAGTGCAGCTACAGTAAATGGTCTGAGTTCAAGGTTTAAAATAAGGAAGAGGGAACCTCCATTGCACAAAATCATTGTAAATTAACTTTATGACTTGGTTTCTAGGAGTTTCAAAAAACTATAGGCTGAGGCATTACTTGGAAGTTCAGGTTCAATGGGCTGGTAGAGATACAAGTTGACAATTTGGGACAGTTTGTAAGCTATCGTTCAGCAGGGAGAGGAAAGTTAGAGGTGCCATGTATTCAAAAGAATATGTTTTCCCAAGTGAAAAGGTAGAATTTTTCAGACCCTGAGACAGATATCCATCTATTATGGACTTGTAATAGGGAATAGTTACTTAAGTTATTTAGAAGTGTCACACAAGTTTTTTCTATGTCTGTCTTACATACATGTCTCTAAACTTGTGTGTGATTTGTGATATAAGTATTGTAATGAAGGACAAAATCACCAATATACCAAGGATAAGAAGGACCAAACACTTTACATCACAGCAAAGTATTCTGAAGAAATCTGAGGTCCCAATTTGTTTTCAAATTTGCATTATGAATGTTGTCAGAAGAAAGGAAAATATTGCAACAGGGTAAAACTCTTTTCAGTAAAAGGAGTTTTCTTCATATCTTTTCTGCTGACTACATACTTAAACTGTTGATATTTTTTTTTTTCCTACGAAGAAGAGCCCAGAACAAAGAGATCTTCCCAAAGCACAGCCATGATCTCTGACTTAATATCACCCTGTGAAACATGGTGTGGAAAAGTATGACAAGACCTGAAATTCCTCTTCCAATTCCAGGTATGGGGAAGGGAGGTGGAAATGGGGAAGTGTGTAAGGGAAGCTGTCAAAACTCAGGAGGTAAAACCATACTTTTTTTTTCCAGATTGTATCTGTGGTTTCAAAAGGCTGAGAATCCAATCAAAGTTATACGATTCAGATTGGAGGGGTGCATAAAAAGGTCACTATTTTTAGTGTTCAGCCCTTCAGGTGATTGATGTGAAATACTCAGTATTGAGAGCATTTTTGTCTCAGTAAGAATTGTCTAAGGTTTTGACTGTGCAGAAGAAAAACATTGTAGCCTATGGTGCACTCATGACCTAAGGACACATATTTTCCACAAAATTTGATCAATCAACTTAAATCATGTGCTCTCACCTCTTTGCAGTTTACCTTTCCTTACACTTATCAAATCTGCTTCTGCTGGTAGAAGAGCATACCTAAAGTTCATAACTGTCACAGACAAACAAATACTTCAATTTGCATCTTTCTTTTGAACAACTAACTGCAGTTTTTGCATGAGGGAATATGTTTCTGTATACACCATATCTGTCACATAACAACAATTTAACCTGCCCACTAGTGTCACTCATTGCTGCCAATTAAGCTGTTGTCTAATTTTAATGAAAATAGTAATATTTTTTATTATCATATTTTCTGTGGTGGAAAACTACACATAATAATAAAAAAGCAAAGAAATGGAATTCAGATTCCAAGTAGCTCACAGCTCACAGTTTGAAATTATGTTTCCAATATTAATATTTGAAAGATATAATAAATAATAATAATGAATAAGAATAATGTATTATTATATTTTAAATTTTCAGCCATCTCATATTTTCTGCAATACTTCTCACTAATTAAAGGAAAATACCTTGTGGAATATGTTTTCAGATATTTGATTAGATTTCATTCATGCTGAGTATTGAAGTCAATATAAATTCATTCTAACAAAATGAGACCTAGAGCATCAACCATTTGCTTTGTTAACAGAAAACTGGATCTTCAAACAGTTACTTGTTCTGCAGTAGACAGAAGGCATGAGAGCATAAAATAACTGCAGTCAATCAATATTATTTGTGCTCAATATCTTGGAGCAGAGATGTTCATCTCAACACATGAAAGCATCCTTAAAAAAAAAAAAAAGAAATCTAATGAGCTGACACACTTTCTCTCTCTTGTTTTTGAGCTTTTCTACTTCCTCCCTTCTTAATTTCTGATTGTTTATTTCTTTTCTGAATGTACTGCTGCTTTGGCAGTTTTTAGCTGCCTTTGGGTTTTTTACAGTTAAAATAAGAGTACACTCCTTGATCTGCTCCTACCTCAAAGATTAACTCTAAAGAAATTATTCTGCCAAGAAGATCATTAAATCTATTGAAAAATAATCTGTGGTTTGATTATTTAGGTAAATCGTATAGCATAAAATCCAGAAAATTACTGTGATAAAGTCTATGAGAACACGATTTTCTTGCAGTTCTGTGCAAATTTATAGGAGATTGTACAAAAGAAAGAGTGATATTGCAAAGAATCTGAAGTGTAGATATGCATGTGGTTATTTTAAAGTTTCAAATGGAAGTCAGACTGAGCCTAAAGAACTCTATACAGTAAATTTTGGAGAAAGTGATTTTTTTATTTTTTTCCATAACATTTTCACTTATAGGCAGAACATTTAAACAGATCATTTCCTTTAGAAGCAAGGAATTTACTTTTGTAAACACATAGGAAAGGAAGACTCTAGCCTTTTCAGTCAGTTTCTCCTATTGCTATAACCAGTACTGGGCTGAGAAAATGGAACTAGACATTCATTTGGATGAAGAATGTAAACCAAGAGATGTCTAACAAGGAAGATCTTGACTACAAACCTGTATGAGGACAGAAGGACAGAAGGAGGAATGCTGAAAAAAAATCCCATGCATCATTAAAATATACTACAGGCTTCTAATAGCCACGTAAGTCCTGCAGAATATACTGCATGAAGATGTCTACATTGTGCTGAAGATTGGTCAGCAGAGGCTGATGACCCTTCTTGCATGTTTAGAGTCCAGTGAGGCTAAAGAGCCTAACTTCAACTGAGCCTGAAAATCGGCATTAGTGAAATCAGTAGGAGTGCTGCTGCAGCTGTCCCAAAGGCAGGTCAAGTTCAGCGTGAGTACAAGTATTGTGGAGCTTTCACATCTAGTTAAAATACAAACCTGGTAGTACTGCTGCTGTCATATCACTTCTGAAATCCAGCAGAAGTTTGTTAATATTGATATGGTTAATATACATCAAACAGGATTCCTTTAATTTTTTGAATAGAAAAATTCTCCACAGTGTTGACATTTCTTCACTGAACTCTCAGGATTGTTTGGTTTCAGAGACTGTAGGGCCCAAGACACATTTTGTTTTAAATAATCCTTCATAAAAAATTCAGCTTTCAGTCTAATATGATTGAAACTCAGCTTGAGCATGTTTTATAATGCATTGAACTGGAAAGACTATGGGTGTTGAATTATTCAAAAACATGATAAGGAAAATAGTGATATATATGTGTGCATACAGGGAGAGGTGATCAAAGAAATCAGGGTGACTTGATATGTCTTGTTATCTCATTTTATTTACTTTTCAGAACTCATCCAAATATTAGAGGGGAAAAAATCAATATCAATTTTCACCTCTGTCACATTCCACACTTCAATTATTAATGAATGTCAAATTTGACCACATTTCTTCATACCACCTGCTCTGCAATAATATTTCTGAGCCGTTATTAAAAATGTAAAATTGTCATTGAATTTCCAAATATGATTCTCTGGTGACTAATTCAGCTTGTTTTATTAATAAGTGAGTTCTGATGAGTAATACTAATTTAATACGCCTGCATGTAAGATTAAACCATAAATTATTCCTGATGAAGGTGATGAGATTTGACTGCTGTGTGGTTGTTAGGTAAAAACCTTCTGCATTAACCCTGAGCACACTGAGTACAACAGGTTTCTTTACAGAAATTAAACTGTTAATATTTTCTGTTTATATCAGGGACCTTCTGCATGTTTTTATTCACACTAATCCTTTCCACTGTATCTTTTATTTAAAATTATGAAAACAATGAACAGCTACCACACTGTGAATTACATACATATAGTACAAGTACATTCAATAAGTGCTTGTAGTCACAGAAATATAAACACAGAGAAAATATAAAATTAAAAATCTCTTAGTTCTCATTTAGTGGAAAGGTATCTAAAATGAGTATTTTGTTCAAATGGGCTTTGACCTTATTGTCACTCACATTAGCACACTCCATGGTGTTGTTCCTGGTGCTTAATAATATTCTCAGTTTCCATGGAGTGCTAAGAGCTGGAAAGTAATTTGGCTTCTAACAGAACCCAGATCATTAACACAGTTTTTAATTCATGGCTTTACATACTTCATTTTACACTCTTTTTGAATGAGACAGGAAAAATCAAATTGTTTTAAAAATAAGTTAAAAAATTATTCAATATCATAGCTAACCTGAAGGAAGCTAAGATGCACCTTTCAAAGTGTGATTTTAGGATATGTTTCTTTTGATATATTGCATTTAAAATATTGCAGACTGACCTGATATTTAATTATTGCAACTCATGTAGCATTCAACAGCCTTCCTATTTGAGGAGTATTCTCAGGACAAAATAACTTCAAAATTTCCAGAATATAAGATCAGAAGTTATTGCCTTTTAGGCAGATAGACCATTTAATGTATGTATTGTATTCATTTGCCATTTCTAAATAGGGCAGCATGATAAGGTACACATACAGTCAAAGGTACCTATACAAATTTGATCTTTCTCTTTATCACTGAAGTTCAACCATCCATTGAATTACATTATTCACCACATTTATAAGAATTAGAATTTTTTTCTTAATATTAAAATAAAAACAGTACACTGAACATGAGCTAGTACTGTGCTCTGGTAATAAGGAAATCCAAGAGCATCTTGGGAGTGTATGAAAAAGAACAAGTCCAATAGGTTATGAGGAATGGTTATTTCCCTCTACATAGTGCTCACTAGACCACAGCTAGACACTATGTCCAGTTTGATTGACGCAGACTGACACTAATTAACTGGACATAGTTCTGTGCAGGGCAGAGAAAATGAATAGGCACTGGAGAAAATGCCCTTCTTCAGGAACACACTGTGGGACCAGGACTTTTTCAGCCTGAAGAAGGGATTGTTTTAGAGGCACTTATCATCAGCACCTCTGGGAACGATATCAAGGAGCTGCAGTTAGGTTCTTTGCAGCTGTTTAGAGCAGGAGAACAAGAGAAGATGGACATAAACTACAACAACAGAAGTTTAGACTAGATATCAGGAGAAATATTTTCTGAAAAGGACAGTCCAGCAGTAGAGCAGAGGTCTGGAGAGGTCATGCCATCTTCACCCTGAAGGTCTTAAGATTTCATCTGGACAAAGTTCTGAGCGACCTGATCTGTTCTTGAGATAAATGCTCATCTTCCTTCTGTCCCTTCCAACCAAAATGTAGCTAATATTCTCTGAAGTATACTGAAAAAGGGAAAACAAGATATATCTGAAGTTTAAAGAACATTTAAATCTTTGCCATCTTGTGAAATTTCTTGGAATTAAAGTAAAAAGTGAAATGATAGTGTCATTGTTAGCTGTAGATTTTTATCACAATTTCTTGCCACTTAAGCTATGGCAACACAAACATAATTAAAGGATGTAACTAATTGCCCCTTCCCTTCCCTTCCC
>VZTH01009135.1:1185525-1246587 GCA_013397815.1 Aleadryas rufinucha | reverse complement strand
ACATGCAGGCTCACATTCATCTGTTATCGGCCAGTACCCCCAGGGCCTTTCCCACTGGGCAGCTTTCCAGCCACTCTGCCCCCAGTCTGGAGCACTGCAGGGGGTTGTTGTGTCCAAAGTTCACAACCCAAAACTTTGCCTTGTTTAACCTCATACCATTGGCCTTGGTCCTTTAATCCAGCCTGTCCAAAATATCTGGTTCCAACCCTGTGCCTTTGGCAGACTGGCCACCCACTAGATCAGGTTGCCCAGGGCCTCATCCAAACTGTCCTATTCTAGAAAGAGCCCATATTGTGCGAGAAGTACTGAAGAGACACACACCAGCCACGCTGAAAGTATCAGAACAAGAAGAGAACCAGCTACACCTGCTTCAGAAATATGGATGAAATATTATGAACTGAAGACTGATCACTACTGCAGGAAGAGAACCGAGGGAATTGCTTCCAATCTCTGCATTCTTGGATAAGAGTCACTGACTTAATCCAGAGGAGAAGAAGAGAAAGAAATCCAGAACTGGCCATGCCTTTCTGCTCATGCCGAAGAGCTGGGTCGGAAATACCAAAACCACAACATCATCTCTAACACAGAGGGAAACAATGCTGCCCTGAATACTCTTAACAGCTCTGTAAAATAACAAGGTCAAAATTGCTGCCTCAGTGGTGAATGATTATATTGCAGGTAGGAGGCTCAGAGTCATGTTGTTGTCACTTTCTGAATCAATTCTACATCTCCTGGGTCAGAAAAACAGCTTCTACACAAACATATTGACATTTCTACCCACATTTCTTAGATGAGGAATATTTCCTGACCCAAACTACACTCTATTTCTTTCCACTCCCTACTATGAGCATTAAACTAAGAGCAGAGGAGTCATAACCAGACACAATTTAACACTTCCTTACACCCATTTCAGACTGAAGCCATGTCAGAAAAGTGAAACATTTAAATGTATATAAACTTCTGTTATACACAAATGAGATAAATATTAGTCCAACAGCCCTGATATTTCCAGCACTGAGGGCCCAAGGAAGAATTAACGTGTTTCTAAATCTGCTCTGTGCATCCCATCCCAACTCACCTTTTCTCCTTTGGTCCCACTAGCACCAGGAGGGCCAGGGCTGCCAGGAGGGCCCTATAAAGAAATAAAATTGAGAGAAAACTCTTTGTTTCTAAAGTTCAGGAGAATGATAAGGCTGCAGGTATTGGCAGCACAAACAGTGATGTCCTATTGCACTGGGCAGGAACTAATAGAACACATAAGGCTCCTTTGACTCTGCTGCACGGAGGGGAAAGAGAATAACAAAGGAGATGTCACAGCAACCACAAGAACACCAATCCGATTTCAGCTGGTTCAGAAGAATTGCAGTTCAGTGAGTATATCAGTATCAAACACAGAATTCAGTATAAAATTCAGGCATGAAGATTTACCCCTTCCAAGTGTCTAGACATGAAAAAGGAAGAAATGCTTCAGATAACCGAACTTCTGCAACAGGGTTTCACTTGGAGAAATTGTTGCTTTGAAGTAGTAAAAAACCAGGACCCATCTTCATGTCCCTCTGCAATTTCCTACTTCATCTACATTTGCTACAAGTATAAACCAGTTCTTTATCCATCTGTAACACCAGAAAACATTTCCGTCTTACAAGGATAATGATAAACACTAACTAGACACACACTTCTTGGTACAAGGTAAGCTGTGACTGAGGGATAGAACCGGATGCAGATGCTGCACCCTGGAGGCTTCAGGCTCAAGGGTGGCAATGATTAGCTGCATGGCTTTTGGTAAATCACTTCTGGACTCTGCTTCTTACTCTGTCCTTTGCTATTTAGACCAGAAGGTCCTTGGAAGGCAAGGATGCCTCTCATTAAGTATCATTCTCTGGGTAATGAAAACAGTCTTGTGGAATCTACAGATAGCGGTTTTACACAAAGCATTGTGTGTCTGATCAGCAGAAATGTACTGATCTTCTAGGCCATTTTCTGTTTTCTTTTTGTTTTAAAAATGTAAATAGTTCCAAGACTTTTTTATTGAAAACAAACCCAATATATTAAATCCAGTTCTCCTCCTTTTCTGTTGTGGGCTTAAACAACTGAATTTTTATGAGTGCTTTCTTATATATTTAACGAAAATTAAGACAAACATTTAGCCTATCACGTTTAAAGGACTGGCATTTCCTGTAAGTGTATATTGCGTTCCAGTTTAATTCTAAAACCAATCAAACAAAAGAAGGAAATGGTGCCATCAAAGATCTTCAGAATAGGGACATGTTTGGGTACTGTCATGGTTCAGCAGCCACCCAGGATAAGTCTCAGTTTTAGAGTCAATTTCCACTTGTTCCAAAGAAACACTTCATGTTACTGAGTATTTTCCACGTACCTGTTTCCCCTCCACACCTGGCTTTCCAGGGAACCCATCCAGGCCTCTCTCTCCCTGGAAAGAGAAGAGAAAGAACCACTATAACTCAAATCTCTGGTATTTAGGTCACAGCCCTGAAGGTGATGTCCATGTTATCTTCTTGAAGAGTAATGAATAAGGAGAGAAATTCCAGCCAGTCCCATAGAGAAAATGGCAAAATTCCCATATCTATACCGTGAAAAGTTGCTGCAAGCAGAAGCAGTTATGTGCTAGCTTTCCATGTTGGCATCCTTCCTCTGCCTGCTGAGGTGGGGTCGTGTAAACCAGACAATGGGCTCCAGGAGAATGTCAGCCCAGAACAGCTCTTAAAAAAATAATGAAGCAATCCACCAATAGGTCAGTTTTGCCAGTACAGAAAAATCTTTCATTTTTCACCTTTCCTTTCTGTAACCTGGGAGAACAATTAATCTGTTCCTATATGTCTCCGGGGCTGGACAGTCCACAAAGTCCATATGCAATTGATTTCACAATTTATCACCTGAAGACATGTTTTTTTTTCCCCTATACCTAAACCTGACTTTTTTTTTGCTGCAGTTCCAGACTAGTTTTTCCTTAACCCCCTACAGAGGGAATTGTTTCTTTCATCTTTACAATGACCTGTTATGTGTTTGAAGATTTACAAAACTCCCATTTCAAATTTCTCTAGACTAAACAACCATAATACTGTCAGCTTTTCTTCATGGGCATGTTTGTCTGTCCTCCGATCATTTTTGTTGCTTCTCTTTGTGCAGTGTCCAATTTTTCCACATCTTCCTTGTAGCTAGGTGCATGAAACTCAACACAGCCAAGGCTAACTTTGAACAGAAATATGTTTTCATGTTTTATAGACTATTCTTCTGTTTAAATCCCGGATAATGTTTACTTTACACCAACCAGCCCTTCCACAAGACAGCTCCTTGATCAGTTGTTCCCAATCCATAACTGCAATTTGTTGTCCTATGTGTATGACACATCCTGCAGCTGCCCCTTCCCAATGTCATCTTCTGCTTGGGGGATTGTTTACTGGATAATTTTGAATTCTGACCTTGATCTCTACTGTTCTTCCATGTTGAAGCTCAACATATTTAATATTTTATAATTGAGGTTCTTGATAGAAATAACTGGATGAATTACATACTTGTGCTGAACTTCACTTTTCTCCTACAGATTGTGGCCCTTGACCATTCCAACCTCTTTAGTTTAAAAACTCTTAGAAACAGGGACTTTTTAAAATCCTTAAACCTCTGTAAAGTGAAACAGATTTTGCTTGGATCCTGCACACATAGTTGAATATAAACTATCAAACACACACTCACCCAGTGCCAATATTAATATGAATGTGCATGTAAAAACAAGTTATACGAGTACAAGCAGTGACAGAAAACGAATAGTTTTATGCTATTTTTAAATGTTTTTATATATCTTAAACCCTTTTAGACCACTGTTATTACCTGCAAACCCAGACTTACAGCACTGGATTTAATTAGCTTCTTTTGTAAACTACATTGATTTGGCAAGTCAGAAATGGATTTGCTAATCACTATTGGTTTTTCCTCCTTAGAAGTCAATTAATCTTCTAACACAAATGTTACTTCAAATTATGTATTCAAGGAATGAAATTAGAGGGACCCGTATCCTACAGAAAGCAGCTGAAAACCAGTGTCAGACACCCAGATCCACTTGCTTTGGAGGTGATAGTTTCCACATTAATGTTTTCCTTTGCACTGACTGAACTACAAATATCCTGAATTTAAAACTTTCAGCAAGCAACAGCCTGGTATATTGCTGACAAAACGTGCAGTGTGTTCCCAGGAGAATTTTTAACATCAATACACTGCAGCAATGAGTACTTCACACATGCTGGTTTAGCTGCCAAAACAGAGAAGTGTCGATGTTCTTACTGCTATCAGTGGGGGCTGGGAAAGGCAAATGTATTATTTATACGAGCAAATAGAAAAAAAAGCTGTTTGAAAACACTCCAAACAATTGTGTTTTCTGTTGTTTCTTTAGAAAAATCTGTCGTTATAAATATTTTTTATTATTTTTCCATTTTTTAAATAAGGCTACTCAGTGAAAGGTTGTTTTCTCCCAACAGAAAGAACAAACATTAAAGTTTCATTCTCAAATTTTCACTTTAAGACTCCATTTCTTTCTCCTGTGTTCTACTGTTTGGTTTTTTTTTTTTTTTTCTTTTAACCACTGGAACAAAATGGTGAAGATTCACAAGCAATCGGGGGAAATGGCAATTCTGCCAAAACTTCAGTGCTGCTCTCTGACCTCTACCATTTAGAAAATTTAATGATATGTTGGAAAAAAATATTACCCAGGCGTCTGTAGGACCCTGGAAAAGGCTGGAGGAGGAAAAAACCCACTGCAGAGGGATCTGACAGCAGCAGACCAGCCCTGCTGCCTCTTTCCACAATCCCTTCTCCATAAAACAGACAGGTGTTTACAGGATGGACACAGGATTATGCAGCTAAAGCAGTGTCCCTTGTCACACGGAACTCCTGGACATGCCTAAGTCAACATGCCAAAATCACATACAGATATGGCTCCTGTTGGCAGGGAAGTGCATCATATTTATCTCTGGAGTCTGTCCTGGGGTCTGCAATGAGTTCATTGGATGCAAAAGGGAATGGGATATCCCCCATATGGTGCAGTGCTTTTCCTACAGTGCAGGTGTAACCTGTACTACTGGATTTGGGGACCTCATTATAAAACCAACATTTACATCCGAGGTCCCAGGATATGTGATTTGGTTTGCAAGATGGATGGGATACTCAGGGCTTTTTTGGTGGTAAGGGGGAAGACTTGATAGAGCAATACTCAGTGCATGAACTAGTGCTCCCATCTGATATTATAACCCCTTTTCTCCTCAGGCACAAAGAAACACAGATTGCGTAGGTGTCAGTATTCGGGTTACAGACTGAAGAGCAGACAAGAAAATATTTGGCCCACCGAATTTACGCCCACTGTTTTCACAGTAGTACTGACTGGTAGAAGTTAAAGCACTGGCAGTGGGTGCACTGAGACCATTATTAAAACCTAGGAAAAAAATCAAAGCACAATTGTTGTAGCAGAGATTTGGCTGCTTCAGAAAAAAAAAAAAAAAAAAAAGGATGAGGGGAACCTCTAATTGTGCAGATCCTTCTAATGAAACAAAACCTAATTCATTTCTTCCTCACTTTAATCTTCCTCTACTTAGTCAGCTGCCTGCCCACACACAGCTCCAGCTTCCTCTCCCATCACGGTGATGTCAGAAAGATGGATTATCTTCCAGAAGCCAAATATTCCAGCAGATTAGACAATGTTGCCTCTGGAAAAGCAGCAGAGCCACTGGCTAGACACAGGACACCTATCTAGTTCTGCAAAGGGCCAAGGGAAAAGCATGAGGAAGATAAAAGTACAATCCAGCCATTTGCTCTAGCTGCAATAACAAGGATAGGTGATACAAAATATGATCACGGCTACTTCACCATAAACAGCAGAAAGGATGCTGGTAAAGAGAAATGCAATATCTCACACTAAGGGTCTATTGATAATTTTTCCCAGTAGGCAAAAGTTTGGTGTTAATGGTGGGGTTTCCTCTCCAGAAGAAGACAGGCACTGAGAAATGGGAACAAAACTATGCCAGCAAGATGATGACTCCCTCCTTTACACAAACACAGGCAAGGCTGCCAGACCCTCCCTGGGATAAACCTGTGTCAGGACCAGCTTGAGTCATAAACAAGACAGAACATTTTTGGGGGGCCTTGATCAGTGCCAAGCAGGTCTACAGCAGAAGTGGGTGCACATCTGAGGTCTCTCTGAACAAAATGAGCAAACTGAAAAAGTAAGGCTTTGTGCCTGCCCTTTTAAATACTTATTCCAGGTATAATAAACACTTGGTTTCTTCCTTGAGCCACAAGTATGGTTCAAATCCCAGAGTGATCTATACTCCGTAAAACAGCTCTTCACAGTCAGGAGAGAACATGGAACTGGGAAGCAACTCCTTTTGGGTGAAGCTGTTAACATAGTACAAATTACCTAGTATTTACTACTAGTGAGTTTATGGGGATGGGAGAAGAAAGAAACATAGGAAGTTGGATAATGTGACAAACTGGAATGAGATGGGAAAATGCTGGATGTAGACATGGTCAGTGGCAGTCAGAGATCATTCTCAACTCTCAGGCTATGCACACAATGTGGACACCCCTCCAGATATCCCCACTGGCAACCTTCACTCCTTTCCTCCTCTCTCTCCTCCATCCCTGGCTAGACACAGACAAGAATTCCCTGAATGTGTGCTTAGTAGACAGCACAGATCCCAAAAGCCTTTCTGCACACCCATGGGAGGTGGAGAGCACTTGAAAGTGCAGCACAGTGAAGCAACCCCATCATTCAACCCCCTCCAGAGCTGTTGGTGGCAGCCCACTTCACCTAATGAGCAAAGGAAAGGCCTGGCTTTTCCTAGCATGAAGCAGGAATACCTTGTCTCCTCGTGTTCCTTTTTCTCCTCTTTCTCCTTGTAGACCCTAAAAATAAAAAGAAACAGATTATAAAGCTAAATCCAAGTAGAGGCATAGTTACCTCCTCTAATTACTCACCAAATCAGTGTGCACATCTGCACAAGCTATTCAAGTGAACCTCAAGGACATTTTCTGTGTTGCCAGTCCTCAAAGTTGCAGGCATGGTCTAAGCAGACTCACAGAGCAGGGACCGCTTGTGAGCCCAAGAACATCTGTAATATTAATATTGCCTGCAGACACACGACCCTCCTGCCAACAGCAGAGTGGAGGGACAGGGAACACACCACAGCTGCAGATGGTCTGGAAAACAACCAGTGCTCTGCATTTTTCATGTTTCTTGTAAACAATGAGAACTCTGGTAGAGGACAATACTAATGAGAAAACCTATCGCATAAACAAGCAAGATTTCCCGTTCCTGGTGGGTTTGGATGTGGTAGCCAGGCAGACAGCAGGTAGCTTTGAGAACTGGCAAAGGTTAGATGCACTCTGTCCTGGGGGGCAAGCACATTTTTGTGCTGTGAATCCAGTGCCAGTGTTCCTCAGGACTGCATAATTCATCTCTTCCCCGCTACACCAGAAACATTGCTGGAGCTCAGTTTGATGTGGCACTGACACAGACAATTGACTCAATGGGCACAAAGGGATTTCACCTTCCCTTGGCTCAGCAAACACCTTGTATTTTACCTTTATTGTAGAAACTGAGCAATCAACTAATAGCTATAGAGAGACAAATATGCTCAGTCAGTAGTGACCTCTCTAAAACTGCCAAAGCTTAAAGTGCTTCTTGCTCTAATAATTTAAACTTCAGTTTACTTTACACTCCAGTGGAGTCTTATCTCCAAGCTAATGAGAGCTTCATGTCTGGGTATATTTGGCCCTCAGGATGATTTACATAATCATCTAAATGGGCAGGGATATTTTATACTAGAGCAGATTGCTCAGAGCCCAGTCCAAGCTGGCCTTGAATGTTTCCAAGGATGGGACATCCACCACCTCTCTGGACAACCTGCTCCAGAGTCTCACCATCCTCATAGTAAAAACTTGCTGCCTTATATCTCATCTAAATCTAACCCCTTTTACTTGAAAACAATTACCTGTTGTCCTATCACAACAGGTCTTATTAAAAAATTTGGCATCTTTTAAGTATTGAAAGGCCACAATAAGGTCTCCTCAGAGCCCTCTCCAGACTGAACAATCTCAACCCTCAACCTTACCTCACAGGAGAGGTGCTCCAGCCTTCCTACCATTTCCATGGCCCTGTTCTGGACCCACTGTCAGAGGTCCATGAACCTTTCCTGTGCTGGGACCCCTGAGCTGGATGCAGCACGGCAGGTGGGGTCTCAACCAGAGCAGAGCAGAGGGGCAGAATCATTTCCCTCACCTGCTGCCCATGGTGCTTTTGGGCTGTGAGTGCAAACTATCAGCTCATGTCCAGCTTTTCATCCACCAGCACCCCACGTTTGTCTCACCAGGGTAGCTCACAATCCTTTCATCCCCCAGCCTGTGAGAGGTGGCCCCAACCCATCTGGGTCATCAAATCTCAGAAAATCCAGTCAGCCTTTCCAACACCAATTTAAAGACTGCTTGCCAAGCTGGGACCACAAGACAGAGGTGCTAACTGGGCAGAATCTAATTTATTTTTGGTTTTGCTCTCTGTTCATTCAATGCAGGTTTGTCCCCTGAGCCCAAAGGCTATTCCCTGAGAGTTTTGAAAATATGATTGGAAACTTGCTGAGAGGTGGTATTTTTTTTTAGTGTTCTGATGAAGTTTTTAAGCACCATATAAATGGTGCATCATCATAGACCAAAGCAATTGCATTATGGTGGGAGCATCACAAAATCACCAGCTGTTATCTCAGTAATCAAGTCATTTCTGCTGACACCTCTCTACTGGCTACGTGTCTGTTCTCTTTTAAAGAAGACAGAAGAAACTCAGTGAAGTCAAGAAAATTTCACCACTTGGACACAGTGCAGATAAGTGGTCAGACAGACTATAGACTGCTTAATAATGAAAAAATATAGCTGGGCAGAACACGCTGAAAAAGTAAAGAAAGTTTCTAGAGCATCAGAAATTGAACAAGAGCCATGACTTACCGGTGCTCCTACGTAGCCTTTAATGCCTGGAGGACCCTGTTTTCCCTCAGATCCCTGGCAAGGAATTGAGATACAGTAAACCACCAGAAGCTCTTTCACATAAAAGACCAAGAATAAAATTAGTTAGTCAGAAATGTAAGTTGCTCTTCAACAGCTCATATTGAGCTGTTGAGGCCTCTTGACTCTCTCAGTGCTTATACAGGAGTAATGTTCAGCTTTCCAACTACTTACCCAAAGTGACACCCCAACATTTTCCTCTGTCCCCTCAGACATTAGCAAGTTTTATCTTTCTGTTTTTAGACTTAGCCTACAAAGGCAAACTGTCCTATACAAGTTTCTCTACAGGTTATTTCAGAAGGTTTGGCAATGTCAGTTGTTGCACACAACATCTCTTTTGGCTCCTGAACACAGTGTCAATGGAACAAAGCAAAGATATACATTGCTGCAAAATGACCACAGTCTTCAAAATGTTGTATGTTTTGAAGAGTAAACCAAAAGAAACAGATCAGAACTACATTTTCCAATGTTTATTTTTAATAGTAAGAAAAAATGCGAGAGGATCAGGTACATTTCATCAATCCTTCAGCTGGTTGTGCACTGACTCTCTCTGGAGAAGGTAAACTGAAATGAAGAGTATTCACTGTGTGCCTTTATGTGTCTTACAATGCCTGAAAATTATCTGGATCCTCAGCTGAACAGGCTCAGCCCTCTGAGCCGTCCTATGGACACAGCCTGGGCCTGGCAAGTTGACCTAGAGAACTGGTTTGGCACCTCATATCACCTATTTGACTGATTATTTTCTTACTTATACCACTTCCCCTTTCCCACCACTCTCATCTGTCTAACTCCTGTCTAACCCTAATTGGGTGGCTGTTATGGATACGACTTCCAAACAGATAGAGGTATTATTATCAAAAAAATTTAAAATAATTTCTACATTTTGTATTAATAGAAGTTCCTATTAAAAAGATAATAAAATTAAAAATGTAAGACGTGTGCAATGAATTAGTAGCAGAACTGAGGCGTTTTTTTTCCCCAGTGTGGATTAACAAGAATGGGGTTCGAGCACAAGTGAAGGTGGCTCTGGGATCTTTACAATATCAGACATGTGAGAACCTCTGCAAGGTCAGGAAGCATTGCAAGTCCTCTAATAGGAGAGGGAGAGCAGCAGCAGGAATGCATCTAAATCTCTCCTTCAGCCTGCAGAAAAATACTGCTACCAAAGCCTAGGCAAAACCCCAAGAGAAACAGAGTCCTGCTCCAAGTTGTCCAAATTATAGAAGCCCAACTCAGTCCTGTTACATAAAACGTGGTTGTAACACTCAGCAAAAGTTATAGAGAAACTGGGTTTGTCTGGATGGGATGTGCTGAACCCACTCAAGGCCTGTGCTGAGATCATGTCTGGTAAACCAGAGAAGCGTGAGACCTTCGACAGCTCGAGCAAGCAAGAAGGAAATTTGTCAAAATGAAACTCTTACCTAATACTTTTTATTTCAAAGGATTGATTTTTTTTCCCCCTCTCCCTCTGCTTTTTCTATTAAGTGCAGATAACTGTCAGTTCAGATGGGAATGCTATAGCTATGTCTGTGCCACAGCAATGACAACCACAAAAAAACTCTTTATCCTTTTATTAGAGATAGAGGGGAAAAAAAGAAGGAAAAGCTTGAATATTTGCTGCAGGATATTACAGGCTAAAGGGTCTGATCTCAAAAATCCAAACTTTATTTCTCTGCTACATCGCACAGTGAACAATCTGAGCTATGGCCCTTTTTCCGTGGATCCACTTATTCCATTTAAATTAACCTGCCAGGTCCCACATATTTATGTGGGAGTTTTCCCCACTGACCAGTGGGTATTTCTTGCCATCTCAGACCACCATGACATCTTCTATAACCAGAAGCTCCAACACCTCTGCACAAGGCTGACTTTGATAACTCTTTTTCGTGTCCAGCTTGTAGCCAGCAAGATCACACATCCTTCTCGGGTAGCAGTGAAGTTTACCCTCCAGGTCTGATGAAAAGGGGAAAAAAAACCACACCAAACCCCACAGTTTTATGCCGAAGACACTGAACTAGGAACAATCTCCCCTGGAGACATCACTGAGAAGCAAAAGCAGTAAAACCAGGGATGACATACCAAGGCCATTTCATTCCTGTAATGTATACATGTACTCTAATGGGCTCAGCAGCCATTTCTGTAACTCTTTGGACGGAAATCCCATTAGCAGAAGTCTGGAGGACCCTTATCTGTGCTACTGGAAGCTTCACACAATTAATGAGGTCTGTAAAAAGTACAAGGCAACTTCTTAAATGAAAGTGCTGGCAATTCCCACTGAAGCAAAAGGCTCCTCAGCCAAGGAGATAAACAAGGGGCTGAATTTCCTGGGGCACAGGTATCATTGCTGAGCACACACTGGGCTTGCCTGGCTCAATGCTAATGAAGATGGATTGAGCCAGGAAGGATCACAACCCAACCAACCAGAGAAACTGCAAGGTTGCTCTACACAGAGCCTGGGGTAGAGCCCAGAGCTGCTGTATTGATGCTGATGACAAAAATAAGTGATCTGGCAAAAAACCCCCAAACAGTCATTACACCAATAATTGGAGATGTGACCTCTCTAATTGCCAATGCCACCCATCCTTATACACCTTGTTCCACACTGGCAGGGTGCTCAGGCTTTACACCAAGGAGTAAAGGAGTGTGCATTCCTATTTCAGATTTTAAAGCCCTGTCAGCAAAGTCAGGGCTATTTCTTAAAATAACTCGGGCCAGAATCCAGCTCGAGGACACTGCACACAGCCAATGCATCTATTGAGGTAAATGAAAGGCACTGTGAAAACACACAATCATTTTATATTTAAGCAATGTGAGAGGCTGGGGTTGGCCAAGCCCATGTCTTCTCTGGGAGCACCTGGCACTGTCCAGTCAGATGTCTTTTGGTCCAGCCCCACCAGCACCTGTCCTGCCCAGCCCATAGATCTGAACTCCTTCTATTCAACATTGCCTCATTAATTGGCTGAAATGCATGTTCCTGATGAACGTGATGGGAAACATGGAGCAGGATCAACTCCACCTTGAGGTAGATGTAGGTGCCTCAGTTTAGCTTGGTTTGCAAAAGCTTTGCAAAGCAAGTGCGAGGAAGTTCATACCTCAAAGAGCATCATATAGCCTGCTGGTTTGTAATTCCACTGCATGAGACATGCAGGACAGAGAGAAAGTATGTATTCATTTACTTGATAGGAAAGATGCAGCTGAAAAGCATCTAAGTGATAAATTCAGTTCATTTCATCCAAGATCCAAATCCCACTGAAGGGTAAGATATTCAGTGTGCCCCCACTCAGCCCAGCCCTGCTTTGCATGTGTCATTTATCCCCTGCTGAAGCCAGTATGGTTCCTATAGAGGACCCTGGGGTGGTTGCCAAGTATTTCTGCTAATCCACAGACACCCCTTAAGTTCCGATACCCTCCTGATAAGATTTTGGGAAAGGGTGAACATTTCCCTCTATGTGAAAACATTGGGACATTTTGGAGACAGGGCTGTCCATAGCTGAGGAGCCCAGAGGACCTGTATATGACCCGCTTCATCAAGTCCTCTCAGACAGAGCCAAGTGACAGTCGAGGCTACACCCAGAAAGGTGCTGAGGTACTTAACTCCTATTTGAGGATAAAGGCATCAGTGAACTCAGTGCGAGATTTAGGTGACTAGAAATGGCTCTTCCAGGAAGAGGAGATATTCAAAGGTCTTGGCTTGTACAGGAGCAGAACTGAGTGAAGTTATTTCAGGCAAACTGTTGTCCTTGCAGCACCTGTCACAGGATGAGCTGAACTTGCTGTGCATGATACCCCTAAAAACACACTTGTCACAATGCAACATCTATTTTTCGTGTTATAAAAAGGACACTGAAACCACCTGAGGGGTATTTATCCCCTCAATAACCAGGAAACAAGGCAAGGAGAGCTGAGACTTTGAAAGGAGGTTAAAGAACTGCTGCTTTAAAATTCATATTTCTGATGCTCAGCTAAGTCCCACCAGATATGCATTTAGAAGCACCTTGTTTGAAGCAAACCCAGTGATATAAGCACTGGCTCAAGTTCTGTATCACTCAGTCTCTGTTCACTGGTGCAAAACTGAAGCTCCCAAAATAGGCAGAGACATCCAGGCTAGGATCTCTACATGATGTTTTGGTTTTTTTCAAATCATAAAGTAGAGATAATTATCTCATTTGCATCTTTGTGAGAGTTGGGAAGGCTACTGAAGACATGAAAAAAGGCTTATGTGCCCCAAAACCTGTTTTCTTCACCTTCTCCAGCTACACTGTTGATTGAAAAAAAAAGTATTTCTTCTTTTTACATACTTTGCCTAATTGCTGATACCTTAGCAGACCCCTGATGAAAATGAGCATTTTGAGTTTCTTCTTTCACCAGTGAGAATATCAAATGTCATTGACAAAGAGTAGTTCAAGCAACGTACACATAAAAAGTCAGTGAAAAAAATATGCCTGCCCATGTAAAGAAGAAATGGAAAGCTTACCTTTGGACCGGGTGGCCCAGGCAGTCCAAATGCTCCTGGCTGTCCTGGTTCACCCTGCAAGTAACAGAAATATCGCTGGTAAACAGTCCACTTTTATATATAAAGGCTAGGATAGCTCAAACCAGTCGGTACATGCAGTTAGAAATATTGACAGTCCTGAGTACCCTTATACAGAGATCTGAAAGCTTACATTGTGTTTGCCTCACAAAAATGAAAGCAGAAAGAAACAAAATGAAAAGCAAAGCAGCTCTTCATCTGCTTTCAAAACACAACCAAGTAGCAAGAAATGAGTTCCCTAAGTTGTGAACAGCTTGCACTGATTACAGTGTGCAAAAATGGATTCCTTAGAGGCAGCATAATGCATTTGTTTTTGAATTTGTACCTTGCAGTGTATAAACACATCTTATAAGGAATTCTGCAAGTACAAGTATGACATGTCCATCCCCTGATGTGATGAAGTTGCATCAGTTCTGGAAACAATATTGAAAAATTGTCACAGTTTTTTTCCAAAGTAGGACAAGTGTGGCCCGAAGAAGAAACAGGATGTAAGGAAAAGAGCTTTTCTGCTGTGTGTCACTCCTTTCGTGTATGCCTGCCCTTCCAAAGGATCCTTTCCCAAGCTCCTTCAGTTGCCACCGAGTGACTGCCACAAAGGGACAGTGAATGACATGGTGAAGGTTCACCATCAGGTTGAAGATAATTCTAAAGGATGGTGATCAAGCTGGGGAAAGATGTAAGGCTCTAAAACACACTTCTATGAGATACTGGAAAATGTATTTGTGGTTTTGTGTTTCAACTGTAGTCTTCTTACAGAATTATTAAGGCAGTGTTTGGTACGCTGCATCCTTCCTTGAGCTAAATCTGCATCTCCTCCTTTCTCTTAGTTTTTATCAGTGCATAAGAGGAGTTCAGGTCCTTGCTGCTGTGACCAAGACTCTGACTTCTCCAACCCATGTCTGTTGTGGAAGCACAAGATGGTCTCCTGCACCCCTGCCATCTCCACTAGCCAAGGCCTCCTTGCCAGCCATAAAACAAGTGGCCAGGCTCTGCAGCTGCAGCTATTTACCAGCAGGTCTCAAACCACAGGCTGCTCCCTTTTCCTCCTTAATGAACGATAACAGAGCTGCCCTGGAGCCTCCAGCGATGGTTAATCCATAGGACACCTGCCTTGGCTGCAAACATGTGAGAGACAGTTTCGGGGCTATTAACGTCCTGCCATTTGTTTCTGCTGCTCCTAAAACGGCCACACAAATCCCCCAGACGTGTTCCACTCAAGGCAGATTGATTCCCACTGCCTGCCTCTCACTGAAAAGCAGGATTACATGGGAGGCACAAAAAGGCTTACGGCTTCTCCTTTTGCTCCATCCCTCCCAGGGGGGCCAGGTGAGCCCAGGGAACCCTGTAACAAGAACAGAGTTATCATCAGCACAGCATTAGCGCCTGCTGCAAGTGCCGTGACACGAGCAGAGCATCAAGACAAGAATAAGGAATGAGGAGAAACATTTCAACACAAACATTTATTATTTACAGTTTCTGGAGGAGCTGCTGCTGACATGAGCACACTAGGGACGATTGATGAGCTGCTAATGAGGAACAAGGCACTCTCGTCCACTTAACTCATTTAAGAATAAATTAATGTAAAAGCTCTGGAGCTAATTAGACACATAACTGAGTCATCTTAATATTATCATATCATCTTCCCTTAGCCTCTCTCTTCACCATTCCATTGTCTTAAAAAATTGCATTTTAATTTTTTTTTTTCCTCCTTGATTGTACAGCATCCATCCCAAAGCTCAGAAGCCTCTAGGCAAAGCTATAGTATACATAAGTAGTAAGCCTAAAAGCAAACAGAAAAGAAGCCTTGAAATACTCAAGCAGTCCTCAGGAATGACCCTGGCCACTGGAAATCAAGTCCCAGAGCTGTGAATGTGCAAAGGTGTAGAAAATAAGGAATAGAAAGACTAACACCATTTAAACGTTACCATTTAAATCCTCCTATGCACCAGGATGAATGGAACTAAGTATGCTGAGATTGGTGGCTCCCCAGCTAACAGGAACAGCAGCAAATGTGGAGAAAAGGCAAGTTTGCTGCCTGCAGCTGGCAATTTAAAGAACAAATGGAGAATGGAAAGACAATAGACAAACAACAGGCAAGCCAACCCACATGGTGAGGAACTGGCTTAGTGTTTTCACTTCTAGGCAGTGCAGTAGTTTTGTCTTAGGTGTGTTTTTAAAAAAGGCTCAAATGAGAAACAGACACAGGCACTGCAAGGTGCCACTGTGGGCTGAGATTGTACAGGACTGGTTTGTTGTGTATTACTTGGAGGGGCATCTTGCTATTTCATGAGATGGAAAAAGTTTAAATTCCTAAAATTCCTCCTGCAAATTATGACTAAGGGATTTCCAACAAATGTGTCCAAAGTAAATACTAGTCAACAGAACTAGCTCAGTACTGGATTTAATTTCTTTTTTTTTAGGATGATGACACAGTAAGCAGCTAAAGGCTACCACGGTCCAAAAGTTATTTATGTTCAGTGCAAGTAAAGGCATAGTAATATTTGGCCTTCCGTGTCTCATATTGAAGAGACTCTAGTGTTTCTGTGTGTATTAGCACTGAGTTCCTGTTCTACTACATTTATGTATTTCGGAGTTCTACAAAGTTTAGTCAAAGCTCATGCCTTTGAGCTCGCCACACATTTTTCAGATTTGGCTGACCATTGTCAATAGGTTTAAAAAACTTTAAGTTGCACTTTGATGAAAAGCAGTACAACATCACAATCTCCTTTTCTGAGCACCTTGCTTACACAAAATGAAACAAAATATAATACACAGGTAAAATGAAAGACTTAGAGGAGGGTTGGTTTTCATTACACTTTTCAGAGGGTAATTAATAAAGACTTGGACTTACTTTTTCTCCTTTATCCCCTTTCAGTCCAGGAAAGCCAGGGAACCCTTCTTCACCCTACAACATCAATGGAAAAAATACCTCATATCAAATGCCATATCATTCTGTGGTATATCTGTGTATTTTAGACAGTGCAGTTGTCATCTCTTGAGAACTGAGTCCAGCTTCTCAGCCTCACTGTAACAATGCTGTGCTCAGTCACCTGTAACTTGCCCATATTTGAACAGGTTCACTCTCAGTTTTCCATTCCAGTGTATTCCTGCCCCTCCTTTTTGTAATTACCATCCAGAACCAGTAGTTTTACAAGAAAAAGATTAGAGAGCTACCCTTGTTAAAAAAAAGTGTTTGAAGCATAGCAACACTTCCCTGAGAAACCCTCCTGTTGCCATATTCCAAAGCACAAAAACTTGAAGTTTGGCATGGCCAACTTACTACAATGCCAGATTCCCAATGGTGTGGGGGTTTTTTGTTTGTTTGTTTTTTGGTTTNTTTTTTTGGTTTTTTTTTTTTTTTGTTTTGTTTTGTTTTGTTTTTGTTTTTTTTTTGTTTTGTTTTTTTTTTTATTTAAATAAATGGCATGAAAATTGACATGGAAAATTTTGGAAAAATTCAAATGTAGGATTTTTTTCCCTTTATCTGCTCTCATTAGGAAAAAAGACTGAGAGCTTTTTCCCCATCTGCTTTTGTAAAAACTCACTAGCACAGAAATATCCTTTTGCAAGAGCATTAAATTAGCTAAGAAATTGATGCATACATTTCCAAGTTGTATGTATATACATAAGGACTACCTAAATATGTAGATAAATTCAGGCCAAATTCTGCCACATGCAATCTTATTTGTGACTTTTTTTCTGTAGGTCTAGTCCAGCAGACTTAGATGGATGTATTCCTAGGACAAGGTTCCAGACAACAATAGATGAGTCAAAATCCAGCCTTATTTATTTATAGGTGCATTTGGCACTTAAAAGTAAATAAAAGGTAGTGTCTGAAAAGTATCTGTCCTGTATATGCAAATTAAAGTCTTTACATTCATAATCACGTTTCTTGCTAACTGAGCCTTCACAAAGCACTCCAGAATTTGCAATGCAGCTGGTGATAAAAATCAGCTCTACTATATGAGAATGGCTCTCTAATGAGATAGAAAACCCATCAGATAGAAAACATGATTTTTGAGGAAATCATTTGCTCTAAGAGGTCAATATAACTTGAAGGAACTGCTGTTCCATGACGAAGTGTGTCACACAGGTAGGAGAACAATTTGTGTCTTTCCCATGCAAAGTAAAGGGAGTTTGCATAAGGTTCAGTTAATTAGCTTCTTCTCTTGCCTTTTTTTTTTCCTCTGTGAAATAGCAACTGCTTGGCAAAGCTGAACAAATTAATCCTAGGAGCAGTCAATAAGTTTGAAGCACAGTGCTCATAGAAATATTCATGCAGGACAGGAGAGTATCCACCAGCTTTTCCAGTATCTCTCCAAGGAGAAAATTGCCCAAAAGCAACCTAGATTCTAGAGACAGGTTTAATGTCCCCTGGGGAACCACCACTGGAAAGGCCACAGAGTGGGAAGAGCTCCCACTTCTGCCCCTTCTGATGACTTCTAGTAGAATCGTTAAGGATGGAAAAGACCTCAAAGATCATCGAGTCCAACCATTAACCAGCAAGTTAATGCCAAGTACACCTCTGAACCATGTCCTCCAGGTGCCACATCTGAATATTTTTTCAGCATTTCCAAGGACAGTGATTCCTTAACTTCCCTGGGCAGTCTGTTCCAATGCTTGAATACCCTTTCAGTGAAGAAATTTTTCCTAATATCCAATCTAAACCTCCCCTGGTACAACGTGAGGACATTTCTTCTTGTCCTATCGCTTGTTACCTGGAAGAAGAGACTGCCCCCCTACCATGCTCCAACCTCCTTTCAGGGAGTTGTAAAGAGCAGTAAGGTCTCCCTGAGCCTCCTTTTCTCCAGGCTAAACAACCCCAGCTCCCCAGCTGGCTGCTCTGTATCCATCAGTAAGCAGGAAAACATGTCAGGATAGGGGTAGGTTCTGCATATGTTTAAACCTTAATAAAAGCACGAGAGGAGGTCATGTAGCTTGTTCCAAAAAGCTCACACTCACAGGGACTTCACAGGAGTGAGCAGTGGTAGAGAGCAGAAAGCAGAGAGGCATTGGTGCTGCTGTGCGGCACGGGGCCAAAGAAGCTGTGACAGGCAGGGATGGGAGAGCAACCAACAGCTCACACCCCTAATTCCCAGCCAGCTACCAAAACCCTTCTGAGAGTGCAGCTAACTGGAACAGAGTCATGTTGTCACAGCAATTTACTTCATTAAGCAACTCTTTTTTTTTTTCCCTAAGTGACCAACTTCATAAACTGCACTGCAGAGCAATCACCTCTTCTTTTCACTTGTCCACCAAATTTTTAAATCAGGTAAAATCCCAAGTAGTGTGCTCAACATGCTGCTAAGACCTGGGGAAGTGCTGGTGTACTCAAAAGGTATCTGTCCCTTCCTTCTAGCCCCTCAAAGTAGGTCGGTTGGTTTAGAAAAAGTGCTTGCCTCTCTCCCCAACACTTGTGGGGGGTTCTGCTGGGACACCTGTCTTGGAAATGACTTTCTAAGGAAAGTTGCAGTTAGAGAAAGAGAAAATTGTCCAAGGAAGAAATCCTTGAGGGACCCAAAATAATGTTGTTCAAGAGGAGTTCTTCTGGGGATGTTACAGCTTCAGCAGTTAGGCTCAAAGAAAGGCAGCAGATTTTCCTGAGAACTTTCCTTTTTTCCCAGCTCATGAGCCTGCTGTCCCTTTCTGACCCACTGGAAAACCAGCCAGTTGAGTTGAGTTTCTCCCTCTGAGCTGCAGAGCCAGTGGCCTTTAATCAAACGTTTCCACCAAAGTTAGCAAGGGAATAAACACTACCATTAGCTCACAGCTGACAAAGTATCTGTCAAAAGAGCCTAGGTTTGGCAAATCTGATCCAAAGCAAGCAGAAGACTTTTCTCGCACTGTGGCTGTGAAGTGCAGTCAGATGGAAGCAGAGCAAGGGAGTCTGGGCAAGTGCTGCAAGCACTGAAGTCATGTACTGCCATGGGCTGTGAGGATGCAGAGGTTACACAGCCCACAGCTGCATATTTCTACAAATGCCAATTTCTGCTTTTCAATAGTTATTCTATGATTATTCACTTGAATAACAGCAACAACTCATTTGTTCCCTGCTTGGGTCACTGCTGGACACAGTATGAATAAATGTTAAATGACAACCACTGTGCTTCAAATTTCCATTTAAAATTGCAAGCAATGTGTAAATATAAGAGAGAAATAGCAGAGGCAGAGAGCACAGGGCAGTGGAATAGCTGCCAGGCAGACACTGTCTGCAAATGCTCTGGGATGAACCACATTGGGAGCACAGGTAGGCTCTGGCAGCTGGGGAGCCCTGGGGAGCAAAAGTCCATCACATTCTTAACAAAAAGGCCAAACCTGGTTGTGCCACTGAGAGGGATTAAAATAATCCTGTATTCCCACAGATTGGCTGCACTCCCAGCTTCAACACAATGGGAATCAGGTGGTGACATGTAAACCACACTTAGCTGTTTATGCCACGCACTCCTATTGTCACCCATCTATTTTAAGAATATCTGAAATTCAAAGGCTGTCCTTTTCTGGAGAAGCATCAGGACCAGAAAGGAAGGTAACAATGACCAAGGAAATGAGAAGCACCAGCAAAAGAAGAAGAGGCTGCCAATAAAGAGGGGAACAGACTAAAGCTTCTAAGGCAGCTTCCCTTAGGTTTAGCCTACATTTTCTGGAGTAGTTTTACATTTTAAATGAGGTAACCTTTTGATTTTTTGGTCAATAGTTTTGTGGAGAAAACTTGAATGTGCAGGTAGTGGTACCTGTGAGGTGTTTTGCAGTAACAAATATGGCATCTGCAGTAACAAATAAGCTTGGCTTAGGATGTTATTAAAAAAATGAAATACTGCAATTTCTGAGGATGCAGGACTAGAAAAGTCACTCTGAAAAGCCCATCCTTCATTCCTCAAAGAATTGCAAACAATTCTGCGAGAAAATTAGGAAGGTTTTCTGAGCCATACTGAAAACAAAAAAATTAAAGCAGAATTCAGTTAAAAGGATAGAATTTTGAATTTCTTTGTATTTGCTTTTAAAAGGAGGCATTCAGAGCCACACAATGGATACAAAGCAAGGGGTAACCACTATTTCTGTTCTTCCAGGGGGCTCTCAGAGAGGGGCTCACATGGGCACATGGGTTGTCCAGATCCAATGGACCAAAGGAAATACCACATCATGAGGAACTTCAAAGCACAGGCAACTCTCAGATGCTGCAGACAGAATATTGGGGTGATGAAGAATAAAAATACTTTTGGCTTCAGCCATTAAAAACAAATAGGTGATCTGGGTAAGGACAGACACACCCAGAGAGGTTCCTTTTTAGTTTGTGTACATCAGCAGAATTATTCAATTTCTGCATTTGAGGAAGGATGTCTTCCTGGTACACCAGCATCCTGTGGATTTACCAGACCATGCCAGCTCCAGGTTAGTGATCCCTCCATACTCACCATATGCACATGCACCTTAATTTGTTGTAGGTTGTGCAAAGATTCTCCTCACGTGGATTACACTGAGCCCCACTACCCCATGTTTATGGTACCCCCTATGTTTATGGTCTGTGGCCAAATTATATCCACATTTGCCATGGTGTAACCCCAGCCAGCAGCCAAGGCCCACGCAGCCGCTCACTCACTCCCCCACCAGCAGGATTAGGGAGAGAATCAGAAGGGTAAAAGCTGGAAAACTCATGGGTGGAGATAAAGACAGTTTAATAGGGAAAGCAAAACAAAGCAAGGAATTAATTCCCTGCTTCCCATGGGCAGGCAGGTGTTCTGCCATCTCCAGGAGAGCAGGGTTCCATCACACGTAATGGTGACTTGGGAAGATGAACACCATCACTGCAAATGTGCCTCCCTTCTTTCTTGTTCCCCCCACTTTCTATACTGAGCATGATGTCACCTGGTCTGGAATATCTCTCTGGTCAGCTTGGGTCACCTACCCTGGCTGTGTCTCTTCCCAACCTGCCCTGCACCCCCAACTTCCTCACCAGCATGGCCATACAAAAAGCAGAAAAGGCCTTGGCTCTGTGCAGGCCCTGCTCAGCAACAACAAAAACATCTCTGTGTTATCAACAAAAACCCAAAACACAGCCCCATACCAGCCACTGTGAAGAAAATTAACTCCACCCCAGCCAAAACCAGCACAACATCCCAAGTAGATTCTGATATGCCTGAGTGGAGATAACGAAGACATTACAATAAAAATAACCTTAATTACTAGATGATATATTTCATCAGGGTGGGAAAAACTGTGCACAGATTTTGCCATAGCCAGCCTCATAGCAATCTTTTTCTGAACAGACTTAGAGAAGGAAGGAATCTGCAGGTATAAGGAAAGATGCGGAGACAGAACAATTCAGTATTACCTGATCCTAGAGAGACATCAGAAGCACATACAGGAAAAATTCCTCAGTGATGTTTTTACGCAATCCACTTAAATGTTTCTCTTTCTTCCATTTGCAGCTCCTCAAGCAGCTGCCAAGTTTACAAATATTTCTTCTAACTTGAGAACAGCTGTGGCCTATAATCACATATTTTATTTGAAAGTCTGGGTTGCGGCCTATGTTAATGAAAATAGAGCAGACTAAAAAAAAAAAAGCAAAAACGGGGAAAGTCAGCCCGAAACACATGGTTAGATTCTTATTTGCCTGTCAGATTCAAATAAATCACTGGACTTTTCCTTCAGCATACAGAGCAGACAACAGAAGACAGATCATTCTAAAGTCAATTCCATACTTTTTATTTATTTTATCTTCCAAACCGGTCTACATCTCACACAAAAGTGCCACTTTTCTAATCCTGGTATGAAATTAAAATTTCTAACCCTGTCACAAAATGTCAATGGAGGTGTCATTGGGAGACATGCAAAAAATCTGCCAAGCAGAACCCCATGAATCACACGCTCAGCATGTTGGCAGCTGCACAGACTGGGGGGGTCTAGAGCCAAAGCAGGAGACAAAATAGCAAGATCTGAAGAAAAACTGAACAATTGGACAAGATGAAACAGAAACAACAGTAAAACTGAACTGTGCAGTGGTGGCACTTCACCATCAACACCCCCTCTCTCCTTTGCTAATTAACTTCACAGCACCCCTGAGAAATGAGAAGGGAGTTACAGCAACTGTAATATTGCTGTCACCTCATGAGGGTGAGGAGTTGGAGCTACAACGAAGCAGAGGACAGACGGAAGGTCCCAGGATGTGGGGCAAAGATAGAAACTCACTCCAGATTTCCTGTGACCTAGGTCAGTGCCTTAACCATAAATTTATTCTTTCTCCTGGCTCTTTGGCCTGCGTCTAACTTGGCAGCTTGATGTTCATGAAGAATAAATGAGAAGATGAGGGGTAGCTGTCCTACTGCTGATCCATGGTTACACGCTGAACTGTTGTCAGTGTTTGATGAGTCACGTGAAGTGGGAGGACAGAAGAGATGTCACAAGTTGAGTGGGGTCTTCAGGTTCAGATTTCTTAGAACTCTTCCAAGAGACATCATGGTCTGGATGAATGCAAGATCTTTCTCTTCAGGGTTTCTTCGTTCAAGGGAACCAACCAATGACAAAATAAATATTTTATTGAAATCTACTGTAAATTTTGAGGTGTTTCATTTTTTTAGAGAAGCAAGGCAAAGACAAAGGTTTATTAAAAGCCAGGGATGATCTGCAGATCAACTGAGAGGCAGAGCTGCAGTGGGTATATGTCACCTAGCTCCATTTTCAAAAGCTGCTGACCAGACAGGCAGCACAAATGACTTCCATTCTCCAGTGCCCAGATGCAGGACTCTATTAGCTTAATGATGCTAAAATACTATTAATATCTTGGCAAATTTGACACCAAAGCTGGCCTAATCTTCTGTTTCTACATAAAATAAGTCATTCATCTCAGCTTGGACTTTGCTGCATTAAAGAACAAGAAAGAAATGAAGAAAATCTTCTCTTCTGGGTATCTGTATTATATTCTGTTCTAATAAACAGAATGGTAATGTGGGCATGATACACAGGGGTCAGTGGAAGTCATAGGTTCTGCAGGACTATCAGGAAATCCAGCCCAGTGCAAACAACTGTTTAAATTATAACTATTGGCATTTTTTGTATTTCAAATATATGAAAGATATTATTTAATCCACTACATAGAAGTCAGCTGTCCCCAAAAGGTATTTTCCCAGAAGAAATTTGGGGAGCTATGTTTTCAAATGCTCTCTGAACCCCTGAATCTTATCATGAATATCATGGATCCCACCATGAGACCAGAAGGGTCCTTCTGACCCTCCATTTTATGATCACTGTTCTTCTGGAGAGAGCAGATGCATCATTTTTCAGAGATTCCAACAGATATCTTTCTCTCAAGAAGCCTGATACTCCAAATTTTCATAAAAATAGGTAAAGCAACAGCGGGTCGTAGTTAATTTGACACATGGTCACCTATAAATTTGATACTGCAGGAGAAAAGTTGCATCAGAGCTCACTCATGGGGCACAGCTCTACACTCATTTAGGTCAGTGTAGAGTTCAGAATAACACAGAAATGTCCTGAAGTTTTATCAGTGGTGCCTTGAATTCTGTCCATCAGCTTCATATTATCTGCCCCCCACCACGACACTCCTTCACTCCCTAAGTTGGTGACTGCTGAGGGACTGGGGTGGTCAGACACCTCTGATGACTCCTGAGCTGCTGCTTCATCTCCAACCCAGGCTGAGCCAAGCAGAGAATGTAACTAAAGAAAGCACCTCTGCAGCAGAGGGCACAGGAGAGTACAAGAGGGAGCTCTTCTGTTTGAAATACTCCTGTTCAACAGCTAGAGTTGCTCAATCAGCCGCTGAAATGTTCAAATTAAGAAACAGTCGAGAGTTTGCAGAGCTATTTCTGATTGAACATAATGAATAGGAGGTAAAATATAATTGGAAACTATTGGGATCATAATCTCATTGCACAGAGGAATAACCTGACAAATATCCTGGACTAGGATGAGTTGGATTTGTAGAAGCAGGACTAACAGATCCCAAAAGTCCATTTTTTCCTGTTTACATAGTTGGGGCAAGAGGGTCTTCAATTAAAGATACATTTCTTAGAAACCTTAAAATATGAAAAACATAACTTTGCTCCAAAAACTTCTTTGCCCTGAAGCACAAGTCGATGCTCCTTGCCAGCACCTGACACTGCTCAGGACCAGACAAACAGCTTGCCAAGTGCCAGAGGGAAGTGTTCATTGAAACAGAAAAATATTCCAGTCGTGTATAATGGCATTGAGGAATTAAAGTCCTTACATCTGTAAAAAGTACACAGATAATGGTTCTGGTCTTGTGGATGATTTGACACACACAGGTTCATATTTTTTCTTGCGAAAATTATCTATAAATTTTATTTGCTCTGCTTGTGGGAAGTTTCTGATGCTTCAGATCTCCACATACCCCTCAAAAATTTCAGTAGCTCTAAGAAGAGCACTTTAGTACAGAGGAGTAATGTGTCAGAGCACTCTAAACTCTGGTGTTGAACTGCTTTTAACCATCTTCTGCTACTGATATTCCACATTCACTCTTTAGTCTATCTTCTGGTGCCTCCCTGAAATATGCATAAAGCTTTTCCTCAGGATTAACTGCATTGTCTGGTCCATGATTCCTCCCCTCCTTGAGAAGTCCTTTTCTTTAAATCTCTCCCTGCTGGGTAAATTTGACAAATCACTGATCATTCTTCTCATTACTGTTTGCAAGAGCAACATCTCTCCACACCTCTCTTTAAATGTCACGCCCAAACTGGAGCATCTGCCTAAAGTCTTATCACCACCTACTTATAACTTGCAGTGATGCACTGCTGTTCATTGCCAAACACACCTGAGGCTGCTCAGTCAAGTCTTTGCCAAAGCTATAAATCTCTTTGATCCAGCCAGACATAGGGTTTGGAAATAGATGATCTTTAAAGTCCCTTCCAACCCAAACTATTCTATGATTTTATACTATTGTTTTATAAAGTGGTGCTGCTCCCTAGGTCTCTTTCATCTCAGAGGTCATGACAAAGGTCATGATTCATCTTCCCATTTTACTTGGTCTTTGAGGTACAAGAAAGGCAAAAAGCTCTGGTCAAGATCTCCTTTGAAGCAAGTGACAAGGACAGAAATAAAAACAGAGTCTCCAGAGACCCGAACCTACTCCCAATACCAAATGTATCAGATATCCTTGAAATAACCACCACTAAGGGTCCACACACTGCTTCAGCAGGAAAGCAAACATTTGTCATGATAAAAAAGCCTCACATTTTCCTCATCTGGCACTTAATACTATGTATACATTCATTACTCAGCAGGATCTGAGACCCAAAACACCATTGTCTTGTCAATGCCAGAGACAGAAGGCCTTGTGGGCTTTGGGAGACAAAACCTCAAGGCAGTTCTTAAGAAAAAGGGTGAGAAACCCAGAAGAGGAATTTAAAGGTGTCCAGAGCTGCACTTGGGCAAGTTAAGAACAGCACAAAATCCAATGCTGCCCTGTCTTAGCTGCCCTCACCTGCACTTTCAGAGAGCCCATGAACAAGGCACCTGCACCTTCAGAGAGCCCATGAACACGGCACCTGCACCTTCAGAGAGCCCATGAACAAGGCACCTGCTCCTTCTCAGCCATCACAAAACCAAGAACAGCTCAGCAACAGCTTTGATTAGTAAAAAAGGGAATACCTGTCTGCTTAACTAGAGAGATTAACCAGCAGGGAGAGGGGCAGGGAATGCTTAGGATACCTTTGATGGACCAGTGATAGCAACTTACTCTGTGTAATGCTTCAGCTCTCTGTGATTCATTAGATTCATTAGATTCATTCTACAAGCTGTGCTTCAGAGAGTGTGCTCCAGACTGCTGGGAAAGCTGTTTTACTTTCCACCTAACAGGCAGATAATCCATACCTATCCACTGAATATCACTCTCAGGAGCATCCCACATTCCAACAAGATTTATCAATTACAGAATCAAGACAATCTGTTTTTTTCCCCGCCCAATTTATTTTCAGAAGAAACATGAAGCTGGCAAATCTCACATGCTTCCTTTCCCCACTGCCAGTGGATCTTGGCAGAGAAATCCTCTAAAGAAACAAGTGCTAGAGACTTTGCAAACTTCTGGCTGCCAGTAGATGTCATTGCATACCAGCAATGTACCTGCCAGCCAGGGGGCAGTGATGAAAAGAAATACATGTTTTCTAAGTTTATGTAAGGAAAAGGAAAAAAAAAAAGGAACCAAGTTAGTAGTACTCTTACACTGCTGAGAATTAAACTGTCACAATCACAATAAGCATGTGAGCTGTCTTCGAGTTGTTTATTGCAATCTGCAGCTGTTATTCTGGGTCACAGAAACCCACAGAATTTATCTAAAACCCTCTAATTATGGTTAAGAAAAAGAACTCCGTCAAACCATGGTTATTTAGCTCTGCAGAATGTGCTTTAACTACAGTTAAGGGGACACAAAAATACCCAGCATGCAGACCAAAATTGGCCACATACACAAGAGGATTCAGAACATACTGAGGCAGATAGCAACATTACTAGAACTCACCTTTCAATATGAGGATTCTGAGAAGAAATCACAGATATGAACAACTCCAGTGAACTGCATGACAGCCTTATGAAGTAGATGAGGTATTATTATACAGATGTTTAAGTGCTGGACTGAGAGGTTAAGTGCTCTTAACCAGATGCAGTCAGTAGCTAAGAATAGTTGCTGAGAGAGATCATTCCCAGCAGCAAAAAAAAAAAACAATAAAAACAACCAAAAACAAACCCAAAGCATACATACAAAAAAGCCCTGCAGATTCTGCTTTCACTTTTCATTGCCAGGTCAGATTTAGCTATGCTCACATTACTTTTTATTCTACAATAAAATAAGAACTGAGCTCTAAGAACATTAGAATGCAACCCTGAGAAGGCAATGTTTCCATAGCCACTGTCTCCAAGGAACATCAGTGACAGGGCACTGGGGTTTTGTTTTGTCTTCAAATTTCAACTCAATATTATCTCTAAACCTGGAGATGTTTTCCCATTTTGTTACTGTCTGGATGTGCTCACTGAAGGAGCCAGCACGGATGCTGATGCACCAAGGCTTCTGCAGCCTGCTTCTGCCTTAGTCTCTCAGGGGAAACCCTTCATCTCACCAGTCCTGGATAAACTGGGTGGCATTTATGAGTTCAGGGACTTGGTGACACTATCTGAACACCACAGGAGCCCAAGCAAGGTCTGTAACCTCACTGGAGCATCTTCCCTGCACTGGGCTCATGGTTTCAGCAATGAAAAGGACACACGTATCTCCTGAAGTGAGAAAGTTTTATTTGGAAGTTGCAGAAATAAGGACTATTTCTTGGTTCATGTAAGCTCAGGCCCCACATCATTTAAGGGATCAGAGAACACATCCTGCTATTAGAAGTTCAGCTGGTTTTTCCCTCTCCTTTGTACTGAAGTTGTTTTCAAGCTTTCACCTCTGGCCCTTGGGTCTAAAATATCACTGTCAGCCTGAGCCTTACCTGGCAGCAAATCACACACACCGTCCTCCTGGTCCCAAAATGCGTCCCTTAAAAATGCACAGATGAAAGCTCTCCTTCACCATGGAACCACCCTGCAGCACCAGACTCCAGCTATGCCTGCAGCATTTTTGCAGGCAGACCTGTGCTCATTTTCTTTTGTCCCAAGTTGCTGGGTGCTGGCCAGCCCTGATCTAAAGGCACAGTGCCTGTGCTAATTTGGTAAGTCCTGCTGACAGCACAGCACAGGGGTAAAAAAGCAACAGTGCTTTCAGGTCAGGATTTTCGTATATTCAGCTGCCTCAGGGCAGACAGAGCACAGGGCTCTGTGTGGAGAGACTGTATCTAACAGAGTAGATTTCCACAGCTTCTCCAGAAGCCCTAAAAATGGCAATAACCCCAACTTGGAAGAGAAGGGAAGGGGAAGCAAAGCCTTTGTTTGAAGGATCTAGCAGGCAAAATATACAAACCTGGAGAGAAAGAGGTTCTTCAGCTTAATTTTAGAGGAACGAAGACTAGCTGCTTTGCTCAAGGTCATTAAAGCCAAGTTCCAAGTCTGGATGTCCTGCAGCGCAGCCCAGAGCCTTAACTATCTGCCTGCTTTTCTTTTCTGCACTTGGTCTTGCAGTCAGTGCATCTCTAATAAGCCAAGCCACTTAAGAAATTTTATTCTCCTTAGAAATACTATAATAATCCTTCTGCATTTTTATCAGAGTCATTACCATGAAAAAAAAATTGCTAGGAGAATATAGACTTAATCTACCAAAGTTGTTTCTCATATTCATTGCTGCCTGTGTGATTATTAGCATGAAGGGAAACAGATAAAGCACAAAAGGAAAGCTTGGATACTCTGGAAACTCATTAGTGAGGGAAGTCCCAGTGCAAAACATAATGAAACCTTCATCCACCACCTCCTCAAAAGGTGGGTGCTCGTGGTTAGAGTTTTTTTCCTCTGACAAATTGGTTTCCTGTGGAAAAATCATGGTAGTGATCACTTGATCCACTTGTTTCATGACAACTTTTTCATGTTTCCTACTCTTCTTCAAAAGGTGTGGATAGTGTTTGCCTCAGCCCTGAACAGACTATGGAAATTTCTGTCCCTTTCTGGGCAAAGAGGGTGTTAGAGATATTCAAGAGTTGTACCAAATGTCTAAGAACAGCTACCAGAAGCCAAGACAAAGGTGCAGTGAGCTCCTGTCCCATCTGCCTCAGTTTTCCATAGGGAGACTTCTGGAACTTTCTGTCCTGCTGTCACCAATCACAATTTGCAGGGCTCCACTGACATCCTGAAGCAGAGAATGGCTTTGTAGTGACCAGAGGTTTACAGATGTCTCTCTCTAATTAACTCATATGCACTGCTTTAAACACACTAAATTTTAACCTCCAGAACAGAGTGCAAAGAGGTGTTTCAATACCTGCTGGATGAAAAGCAACTTCATTTTGTTCATTTTAAACTTGCCATCACGTAGCTTGATTTACTTCTCTTTCAGTTTTACAACACAAGAAAGAGTGAAAAATAATTTCCCACGAGTATCTCCATACCACTCAAAGTTTGACAGATTTTGTCTTATTGTCTCCAAAGCCATCACTTTTGCAAGCACCTTGCTGCCTGCAGAGCCTTCTCTCTGCTCTTGGCCTTTGGGATGCTGGAAGGGTGGCTCAGCACCATTGCATAATGCTCTGTACTTTGCAAGACAAAGGGATAAGTTTTTGAGAGCCTCCCAGTTAAATTTTTCACGGAGGCATTAGAAGGGCTGGCTCGTACTGTGGATGGCTGTGCCCCAGGAATGCAGCCCTCATGGTCTGCAGAACCCCCCTTGTCAGACATGAATTGTCTGACTTTAATCGAGTTACTGAAACCCCATTTTGCTTGAATCATCCTCAGAAATGGTCTCCAGCTGCTCCTGCTGCCCTCACTTCTCTCCTGCCCCTGCTCCTCTTGAACCAATAGAGATTTTAAGATGGGAGTTATAACCCTTGGAGGATCAGGCCATCTAGTTTAGCAGATATCAACTTGAATGGCTGCCAGAATAAAGCTAAAACATTCCCTTTCATGGTGATGATGTTATAGAATTGGATATTTACCCATGTATAATAATCAGTTCAACAACAGAAGTGTTTGCAAAAGTGAGTGAACACACAGTAAAGGGACACAGATTTTTGAGCAGAAATATGACAGACTACATCTAATGTGTAAGGGGTTAAGAACTCCAAGGGCTGGAAGATGACAGTCAGCAATGGAAATTTAAGATCCAATACAGAGTAGCAATATCTGAATCCCACCTCTCCAGGAAATCCACTTGAGAGTGGTTTACAAGGGCACCTGTAGATGCATTGTGATATTTTCTCTTTTTTTATATCTGTACACAATAACTTGGCTGCATATGCATGTTTCTGTACAGAAAAAGCAACCTCCATTACTCAGAGCTATTTAGGCCAGCAGAACATGCCAGGCTACTGCTTGAACCATTACAGTGAGTTTCCTGGGTTTAAAAGTCACAAAAGTCCTCACATCAACATGAATTAGGTTTTTAGCCACAGCTGCTATTATCTTTGGGTTTGCCACTAGTGATGTGCTCGACATGTTATATATTCCAATACAAGCATCCTTTTGGCTTTAACTTGGTGATAAAACCAAGGTAATGACCTGGAGAAGCCAGGCCAGTGCCTCTCCTGTCCTCCTGGAAAAGCACAGGATTTTCCATCTAACAAATGCCTCAGACCTCACATAAATACCCTACAAACAGTACTTGGCAACAGCGTGGTCTGACAGGTGTTTGGCACTGGCACAGCTGGAGAGCAAGACTGTAATAAGGGGATGATTTTAATCTTGTCATCTCAGTCTTTTCAAAGGTGAGACAACTTTGTTCCATCAACATTTAGGATGTGAGCCTCATCCTTCTAAAGGATCCCACAGCACATGCATGGCAACAGTAACACAGACTGCAGCTGTTAGTAAAGTCCAGCATCTCTGATCCATCTTTCCAGCACTGGCTCATACTCATAAAAATCCGGGAAACAAAGCTGTCACAGCCAAAGTGAAAAACAAGAATTCCTGCTCATGCAGCCATTGCAGCGCAACAGGCAAACAAAGGAGACACATGAATCCTCTACTTGCAGGTGTTCTCCTCTCCAGGAAGGATTTAATTTCTTAGGTTATTCTACTTTTCTTCAAGAGTAGAGATGATAACTGGCATTGGAGGCACTTGCAGCCCCGCTCCCTGTGGTTCTGGCTACTTCTTGGGCACTGGAACAGACTGTGCAGGGACATGATCACGGCACCAAGCCTGTCAGAGCTCAAGAAGTATCTGGACTGTGCTCTTAGTTACAGAGTTTAGTTTTAGGTAGTCCTAGGAAGGAGCAGGGAGTTGAGTTAGATGATCCCTGTGGGTTCCTTCCCACTTGACATAGTCTATGATTTCATGATTCTGTGTTCCAGGTTCCCTTTTTAATCAAGCCAGCAGCATACAGCTGATATATCTCTGCATCAGCAGCAGCACTGACACTCAGCCATTGGGTGCACATGGGGCACAAACACCTGGGTACCAGATACCCTCCCTCCACAGATGAGAACAAGCTGCCTCAGCTGGCAGAGGCACCAAATAAACACAACAAGCTGACCATAAACTCAGCATCCTCCAAGCAGACACATTTGTTTGGGCACTCAATGTGGTTTGGCTACTCTAGCCAAAGAAGTTCTGCACACACTGTGAGGTCTCTCTGCTTTTCTCCCTCCAGACCTGCAAACCTATTTGCCTGTGCAGGAAAATAAAACAGATGGAATTATATTTTCCGACATTTTTCTGCAGAGTTCAAAACGTAAGAAAACAAGAACTTGCTTCAACTATAGCACAACTGATATCATAAACATCGTTTCCCACCACACTGCTGACTCTCACCACCTGCCAAACACGAGCCGCTTTCCAGAGGCTGAATCCCAAGTCTCAAAGGCTGAATAGTGGCTGTCAGTGGGAGGACTGCAGGAAAATAAATGCAGAAATGTGTTCTTTATGGCCCCCATGTCTCTAGCCTGGCTCAATAATATTTCCTGCCATGAGCAATGGGCATTTCGATTGTAATTTCACAAGATGAATTAGCACTATTTACAATCAATATATCATAACCACAAAAAGAGCAAATGAGAAGATACAATGGCCATAAATGCCATGTTCTCTCTGGTGCAGCCTTCTTCCTTTCTGATCACAGTCCAATATTGTTTTCAATTCTCTGAGCAATTGAGTAGCCACAGATACTCTGAGAAACAGCTCAACAGATTCTTAATCTCATTTTCAAAATGAACCATGACTTCCCCCTTAATACATTTGTCTCCTATACCCTCCTGTCAATCTTTTTCCATCGTTCACTGCAACTTGAAATTTCATTTTGATCAAAAGGAAAACACCCTCAACCAGGTGTGATATGGAGCTACAGACAGAAAGAGTTAATTCTCCTCTGAAGTCCAGGCTTCCAGAGACTCATTTTTCTGCGCATAATGGAAAGTTTGCAGATACAATTGCCTCGAAATCACCATCTTTTTTAAATGCAAATTAATCCAGTCATGCTGCTTGTTTCCCATTGTTGATCACCAATGAAAGAGCTTTCCAAGATAGATAACCCAGAAATTTTCCGTGGTTATTCCGTATCCTCAGTTTTAACCTCCAAGTCTTATTACTCTGTCCTGCCTAATATTTGAAGTAAAAAAAAAACATTCCAGCTTTTGTCATACAGTTCATTAATGAAAAAATCTAATTGGAAGAAAGACTGTGACAGACTCCTCACAATCCAAATTTAATCCTGCTGAAAAATTCAATAAACTCAAAATTATGCTTTCCTTTGTTTTTCATCCATCCAGCCAATTTCTTTAGTGCCTTATCCTCCACAAACTCACTGGTGCTTACACAAAGCAAAGATTATGATTTCAATTTGATAAGATTTTCCATGGCCAGTGCACAAAGAAACTCCAAGAATACAAAGGGGAAAAAGCAATGAACACTCAAAAGCTTGTCTGCAGAAGGAGGCATAACAAGGCATAAAAGTTCCCCACAAAGATCTGACTGTGTCACATCTTTTGCATCCTATGCACTCCAAAAGCAACCTCTGAACTACAGAAGGCAACAGCAAGCAACTCATTTGTTGGAGCAGTGAAGGATTAGATCTTACCTTTTCTCCTTTTTCTCCTATGCCATAGGCTTTGCCCTAGAAAGGAAAAAAAGGAGGGGAAAATGTACGTTTGAAAACAAGGATATCAAACAACACTACAAATACATATTTCATGTTTTCCTTGTTATGTATCCAAGATCTCTCTCTCTTTATATAGAGACACACAAGTCACCTCACAGCTACTCTAGGGAAAGCAATTTTTCTTGGGCATAATGCCTTGATAATAATTCAGTGACAAATTAAACCAAAAAACTTATCCCAAATTCTCCTACTGCAGACAGAAAAACATCTCATTTTTTATTCATGGCAGAGTCTGATGCTGCATTTCCAAAAGCAATGTTGCCAACAATGCTTTCTGGAATGAATTTTACATAGGGTTAAAGATTTCCTTGCCTAAAAACTCAGTCTGGCATTTGCATTAATTGCAGCTGGGGAAGGCTGTATCATGGTCATCTGACTGTAAACAGTTGAGAGAGATTTGCATCTTCTTTGTGCTCAGTTGCCTCATATTGTCCCCAGCAGACGTGCAGCTGTGGTATAACCAAGTGCATCCAAGTCACATATTTAATTAGAAGGTCAATACTAAGTCAGTTATCAGCTGTAGCCAGGGATGAACCCTCCATTTCCCCCTCTCCAAGAGAGGACAGTGGATGCCAGGAAGATCAGGTTCCTCCTGGGATTCAGGTCCAGCAGAGGGAACAGCTTCCACCAGGGCGCACAATGTTGTGAGCAAGTTCTCAACATAAAGGAGAAAACAACTACTTACATTTTCATCTCCTTTAGCAAAATCACTGGGTATTTCTTACTTACTGACTCTCCTTTTTCTCCTCGAAGTCCAGGAAGCCCTGGGATGCCTCTTTCTCCCTTGAAATAGAAAATGTGTTAATATCACAGAGTTAATTCATTGCTTTCTTAGACATAGAAGGAAAGTGATACAACAAGGGTTTGACTGAAATTATGGACACTTTTACTCCCACCAGTCTCTACAGCCAAGATTTCAACTCCTGCCCTAAGGACTGGGTGTATTTGCATGTCTTGAACACCCAAGTCTTCAGATTGATTTTCTATTCTATTTTTCATATGAAAATACAGGTAGAAGCCTTCAGAATGCACTGGCAAGACAGTTTTCTCCTGTGAGGTACTTCAAAGGTCCTTGGTTTTTATTAAGAGAGGAGATACTTGGAAAGGTGCTTTGCAGAAGACCTAGAGCGTACATGCCTAAAATATTAAAAAAATAAACCTGAAAATATTGTTAAGATTTGAGAGGTTCTGTTGTTTTTCTTTTTAATTCAAAACCCTTGTTTTCAGTCACACTAAATTTTCAGTATCAGCTAACTCTTCTCTTCCCTCCCATAAGTGTGCAGCACAGAGTCACTCTTTCTGCTTGTTCCAATAAGGGAGAGGGAAAGGAACATAGAAAAGAGTTGAAAAGGTGCAATTTATGATGGTTGGACAAATTATAACTGGAGAAGGACATACATAGGGAGGAAAAGAGAAAAACAGTCAATCAAAAACCAAGCAAAACTTTTCCTCCACTTGTCTCCTAAAAAGGACAGGGGTAAAAGGGATAAAGAATCAAAGAATATACAAAATTTCATAAATATTTATCAGATACAGAACTAGAAGTGTTGCCAAACCCAGCAAGTGCAGAAAAAACACCCGTAAATCATTTTCACACACTGCTCTGCAGTCTCAAAACCAGAGGAAGGACCAGCTGAGGATATATCCACTACTAGAACGAGTTAAAGGCTATGGGCAGTGTTGCCATAAGTTCCTTTAATTCCTCTAGCACTGGGAGCTGCTGGGGAGCAGAGGGCTCTGCCCACACAGCTCTACCTAGCTCCTTCCTGATTCTCACCCAAAATGTACAAACCAGAAACCTGCTGTGCTGAGCACCCCATCCCTCACCAACAAATACAACACATTCACCTATTTGTGCCTCCCATCGTCTTTTGCTAGTAGGGAACTCAGGCACTGTGGACTTCAGTACAGACTTAATATCAAGCTAAAAAAGTCTTAGGCCTGGAGCAGAATCCTCCAGAACCACAGCATCAATAATGCTGATGACCTCTGCTCTCCCCAAATCTCCCCACACGGCTCACAGCAGGATTTAATTTTGTGTCTCTGTCCAATTTATCCTGATCTGTGCCCCCTCAAAAAACGTGCTTAGCAGCACCAGACACTGAAAACATTTGCCAGAATCATGCTTTCTTTTCTCCAGATGAAGAAATGCTTTTGAAAGCACAGGAAATATGAAAGTCTCTTTCTTTAACCTTTCTGGTTTGTTTTTGCCGAAAGAAAGAAAACTCACAGAGCAAGTAGCATATATGCAAAAGTTATGTCATGATCAATTAAGAAGGCTGTGGTAAAATTCATAAAAATTTTTATGCAACCATCTCTTTTAAGTCACTGAAAGCACAAAACATTTCTAATTTGGAGGAAAAGATATATCCTGCTAGAGCTTGTCTAATATACTGGACTTCACAAAGTTCACAATGGCAGGTAAGAATTGTAATTTCTATGTGGACAAAAACACATCTCACACAGAAAGAATTTTCTGTAAACTTGGATCAATAGCAATGCTGGAAGAGAGAAGAAGCCTGTTGATCATCAGCCCAGTGCCCCAACCAGCCGTCCTGGCTGCCTGCAAACAACACATCCTGCAGAGGGACTGTGGAAGGAAAATAAATCAGACTGGGTTGTCATTCCCATCTAAAATTTATCAATAGGACCCAGTTTCAGACGTATTCGCCAATTCTGCCACAGCTATTTCCTGCCTAGCTGTTTCCCAATATGATCCTTAACCATATCTCATTCCAAAACACATCAACTGTGTCTCCATGCATTACCCTCAGTTTGGCAGCATGGGTGATTGAGGCAGAGGTGTTTATCATCTCCCAGGAATTTTTTCCACTTTTTTAATAACTGCAAGCTCTCCTGTTTTGCCCTGCCATTGAAGACTTAGAGAAGATAAGAAACTCATCATCTTCATCTTTCTTTAATAAATACCAGGTGGTAATGTTGGGGAGCTGCAAATAGCATTGCCTTCCTTGCTACAGCCAGCATTTTAGCCTGGTTAGCTCGGTATTGTTGCAGAGAGAGAGGAGGAGAGCAAAATTCATTCTTGAACATAGAGCAAGGACTGTGACAAGCTGGTCCTTGGCAGTAGTGATGTAAGAACTGCTGTCAAGAGTAGTATATGTTATTGAATCACAACGTCTTTGCAAGCTGGGAGAAAAATCTACTGCTTGCCTTATTTAGCAGATAGAGAAGCTAAGTAATTTGTCTCAAATCATCACATTTGTACTAAATTGTTGTCAGATCCCAGATTTAAATGGCATCATCCCCAGGTCCTTGAGACTGTGACACAGTCCTGCCTTGTCTGTGTACAAGTCTCAAACCACTACAGCCAGAGGAAGTCACACACGTCTGCAGGAGTGGGGCAGCCCTTTTGGGGTCTGTTCCAGAAAACCTGCTGATGCTGTGCTTGTAGATACACTCCTCTGTGTTCCACTAGTGTGTCCTGCACCCCAGCACTGTGACACACTGAGACACCCTCACCAGCATACAGACCTTGGCAAAGCAGGGAAAGACAATGGGATCTTGCTGCAGGGCCCTTTTATCACTATCATCATTGTCTTTTCTGCAACCTCCTCACAACAGTCATGGTTTTGCCATTCCTTAAAATAGCCCATCACTATTTAAGCTGTCACAGATTAAAATAGAAAGCTCCTATTTATATACATATGGAAGCATAAGGAACCTTTTTCTGTGCTTTCAGCCAGGCACATTTGAGCAGTAATGAGCCCATGTTCTTTCATCCCAGCTTCCAAAAGGCTTATTCTTATCTCCAAAACTTCTCCCTGCAGACAGCAGACCAAGCTTTGCCAAAAGACAACACATCTCTGAGGACATTTGGCCTTCCAAGACCCAGAGATTTTTCCTTTCCCCTCCCACAGTCTTTCATAATGACGGAGTGACTTTTGGTGGGATGAAACTCGGTTATTTACCAAACAGGTATAAACTCAGTGACTCAGTTTGCAGAAGTGATTCAGATGGAAATAGTTTTGAATACTACTTTTTTCCCAAACATCTTTTCACAGATAGTAGAACTGGGAACCACCAACACCACCAACTTTCACCTCTCCAGCAATGTTGTGACTCTGTTTTCTTCCAGTACAAATGCTCCTTGTCCATTGCCTCATGGCTCTATTTGTAACCAGGTACAGAAGGGAAGTGTGCTTATGCTGAATGCACACATGTGTATATCAAAGAGGCTTGCAGAACATGCAGGGTAATATAAAGGCTGCACTGTGAAAAGAAACAGACATCACAACCACTCTCCTACCCTTTTATCTAGAAAGAAGAGTGCTGAGGAAAGTGTCCTATATTTAACACCATGACTCAGACAATCTTGCAAAGGATAACAGATTGTGGCTGATCCTCTACCGCTAGTCTCAAGAAATTTTCTGGAGTGTGACTGGAAGGATGCTACTGAAACTATGCACATGAATTACTGCTGAGCAAGGCACAGCATGGAAGCAGCACCTTGTTTTCCAGGTGACCTACCATGGAAGCTGTGCATGACCTAGTGAATAACAGTAACTTGCAAAAATGCCAGTTTAGAAGCTGCATGAAAGGATTTGATAACACTTTGACTTTAAGAATGACATAAAGCAGCAATGGAGAAGCCTAAATGCGAGCATAAAATGAACATAAAAGATGGCCAGAGCCTCCTGCAGTCCCAGGCTCACCCAAAACTGTCTGAACTTAGTCATAGTTTAAATTGACTCTGATTTCTCAAAATCTTCAACTCCTCAACTCGCTCTGATATTGTTTCAGTGTTGTTGTTTTTATTAAACAAATGAACTAGCACATATTACTGACCTTTTGACCTTTGGGACCTTCAAAGCCAAGTGGACCCCTCTCCCCCTAAGACAAAAAAGACATGATTAACCAAACTGACCTTCTCATTTTATATTCAAGCAAGGGGCCTGATCCTACATCTACTGAGGACAAGAAAAATGTTTTCAGGTTAAAGCAAAGAGAATAAAGCTGACATGCCCTCAGGAGCAGTGTCAATGAACCTGGTCTCTCAGAGGTCCCAGTCAGAGCCAGGACAAGCAAGAACATTGCTTTTAAAAGAGATTTTATGAGATTTTTTTCAATGTGGCCACATTTACCTTCAGAATCTGTTTTATTTGAAGAAGGATGTACATAACTGGGCTGGATAAGAACAATCACTTTATTTTCAGTGCTGTTACCAAGCCTACCAGCATGATCAGAATCACTGAATTCGGTAAAGAGAAAACACCTGGGGAAACTTCCATTACCCCTATAGACATCCCAAATGAAACACACTTGTCTCAACACTCACCTTTTGTCCAGGAGGACAGGAGCAGTTGAAAATCTTCAGATGTCCAACTTGCTCACTGCCAACAGTGGGCCTCACTTCCAGGGGAGGTGCTTCCGTCAGGACCGTGACCTGGCACTGCACCCAAACACCCAAGGTCAGGACAAAGCCTTTCATGATGGAAAGTTTCCCCTTCCACCCACTTCAGACAAATCCCAGAGGCACTGCTGTGTAACACACAGACAAATGTGTCCTCATGAGGAATGAAATCCCACAAAAGCCATTCATCCAAGCAATAGGGGAAAATGTGGCAAAATGAACAATGAACCTCTTTAACCAAGATTGAGAGAAGAACAGTGAAAGAAGGGTGAAAGTTTCTAGTGAGAGTTGGGCACAGGAGAATAAGCTGCAACTGGCACTGCTTTTAGCTGTTCCCAAATAAAACCAGTGGGAAACATGTTGAATATTTCATGCTGCATTTCTGTTGTTCCATCATCACTTCGGGGTTTTGTTTCCCCTGACAGTTTGACAAGGAAAGAGGAACTTGGAAACTTCAAATTCCTCATACTCATCCCTCTGCAGTGGTCCTCCTCTGATGCTGCTACACTGCCAATTACAGTTAGGTTTCAATCACCCTTATTAAACAAAATTATAATCCCACACTGCCACATATTCCCTGATTTATGTAACAGATTTCAAAGAAGAGTGTTCATGTGAAGATTAATAAATGACAAAAAGGAACTCACTGGTCCAGAGGGAATGTCGCAGCAGGTCTCCAGCTCGGCGTGCCGGGAATCACAGTAAATCACCATCCGCTGAAGATCAAACTGGGAGACAAAGGGAGGCAACAGTCTCAGAGACAGTGAATTATTAAAGACTGTGTGTCCTTTTGCTTGGACACAAACAGAGCAGGCAAATACAAACAAAAACCAGATAGTGCTAACTTCAGAGCGGTTCTGTGGATCCTGTAGTCAACCTCTATCTCTCCCTATCAATAACAGACCAATATCTCAGCATGCTCCAAGAGCTGAGATAATAAGACCCTGAAAAGGCCTATTCAAATTCCGGTGCAGGTTTTCATGCTAATCCCCATGTTCTGGCCAAATTTCTGTCTGAGAAGACATACCCTGGCCACATCTATCCCTCCTAGAATTTCATCTAGACACAAGGTCTGTTTTTCTCCTGTTGTGCCTTGCAGCTTCTGACCATTTATTCCTGCGTGAGAAATGTTATGAACACATTTGATATGCATGTGTCATCTGTTTTGCACAGCTAAGAAAGATTATACAAGTCTCAAACACCAAACAATCACACATAAATTATACCAGGGTAACACTGCTGCTGGAAAATCAGCCTGTGTGTCTCAACTTTGGTTCATTTGTACTAAGGGTCATTTAAGAGCTGAGGAATGGAGAATATATCACAACTCTCCTGAGTTAACAAGCTTCCTTTTTCCCCCCATCTCTTTCTATCACGTTTGGAAACATTCATAATGCCAAGATCAGATGGAGAAAGACCTTTCTGTGTAGTTCAGTACCCAGTTTGAGGATATTTGTGTAAGATTTTATCTCTGCTTTTAGATGTAACACATCTGTGACTAGACAGAAAGATGAAATAAACTTCTCATTTCTAATCCCTGTTATGGAGATACAGTCTCACATAAAAATACAGCAAGTCCTGTACATCATAAGGTGCCAATCTGTCTTAGCTATGTAGCACTGGCAGCATTTCAGCAATGCTGCCTCAGGAAAAGGGTCAATTACAGCATAACCCCCAAAGCCCCACTCACTCACAGGCTGCCAACCCAAAGCTGAACGTTACCCCAGCTCTACTCAGCAAGTGCAGTACTCACATCAATGGGGACGCTGTCATACAAGCGTTTGCCAATCACAGTCTTTCCTTGAATGTCAATGTTTTCCCTGTCTTCAATGGGCAGCATCTGCACCAGCTTGCAGTCTATGTACAGCGAGACAGCCTTGGACTGGATGCTGAGGGCAATTTTGTGCCAGTTGCGGTCAAACAGGTCACTGACCCGCGCGTTCCTGAAGACCACCCTGACCGCGTCCTTGGTGAGCCCGACGGCGTTGTACTCCACAGCTTTGTTCTCTCCGTCCAGCCGGATCGAGACCTGCAAGGAAACACAAGGGGGTTTGCTAAGGAGCAAAGCCTTCTCTTTCCTCCTGACTGCTTTCCATCACCACTGACACCCCAAAGCCAGGCATGGCACAGGCTGTGGTGAGAAGCCCAAGCAAAGAGCAGAGGACAGAATTTTGTGGGAGGTATGGACAGGGAGCCTGCACCTGTGCTGGTAAATAAGATGGGGCTCCACAGGCTTTGGTGCAGAGCCATGACCAGCTAAAGCCTCCTCCTGTGAGTACAACCCTTGGCATGGTTTCAGCACAGGCCACCTTGCTGCCGTGGCTGGGTGGTAACACAGCTCAGGGGCATCTCCCCAAGGGCACAAAGCTGGACCTGGTTTGGATCCCTCTATCCTGTCTACTGCTCTACTGCTTCCCACCAGGCTCTTTACTCCCATCACACACCCTCAACTGTCCCCTGGGATATTGAAAAATACCTCACTGCCTGGTATGAAACCAGGCTGCCGAGCTGTGGCACTGCCCACACTTCATTTCAGGTGCTTTGAACAGGAAACTACAGCTACACCCCATCCCCTGTCCTGCAAGTTACAGAGCAGGCAAAAAATAGGTTTTTGAAGTCATGCAACTTTGAGTTGATTTACAAATTGTATCTTCTTTTACCAAAGTCAGGCAGTTACCAGCAGGCATCAGGGAATGGAGCAGGCAGAGCCAGGAATGGTGTATCCACAAGCTGCAGAGCTGGGAGGAGTTTGGGCCACCTTGGCACCGAGCTGTGAGTGATGTGAGCAGCCCAGGGTAGGCTGACTCCACATCTGACCCAACCTCTCCGTGCAGCTGAGTACTGTGCTGGCTGGGAATGCCAGCTGGGATCAGGGTTGGCTCAGGAGTGTCTGCATCTCTGAACTGAGCAGGTCTGCAAGGGAGTGGCCAAACCACAACCAACTTTACATGAAAGGAGGCTCATGGGGCTCTAAGGCACTTCTGGCACCACAATTTAAAGCACTTTTGAAATTATTACTGGAAATATTAAGTGTTTTTTTCTCTTCTCACTTAAGCATCTCAAGTTTTCAACTTCCTTCAAGAAATACTGAGTGATACACACATTCTCACTCTGCAGCAAGTAGGACTGTTTGTGGCACAGTAAATTACATTTTATTTAACAAAGTGCAGCTGATAATAACTTCCATAGAAACCTTTTACCATTGTCCCAAACCCAGTTATCTAACTCTTCAAACTGCACCTATCCTTCACTTAGAGCTCCCAAAATCTTTTTAAATACCGGTCCCAAAGCAGCAATGCTGAATTATTTTAACTATGTGAGCCCATGCTGACAGCCCACTTTAGAGTCCCAGGTAATGCCATCACCACTATATTTGGTGCTGAGCAGAAAAATGTACAGCCCATCCAAGCCACTCCCTCTGAAGCACCCTCCAAAACCTAAACTCTACCAAGCTGCTAAGAACATGCTGTGTAGGGACAGACAGCCCTTCAGTACACACTTGTAGTATTTTTCTTCTGAGAACCTGAAAGTACTTGAAAAAAGTTATTAGATCAAATTGTGCAGCAGCCAGGGCTCAGGGTTATGGAGCTAGAATAGGTGTTACACCCACATCTAGAACAGGAACCCATAATGCCTTTACAGGATACCTAGAAGTCTGGCAAAGCCTGATATAACTCACTGCTCTGTAGTACATCTCTGTGACAATCTTTTTCCAAGCAGGAAAAATATTTTCCCTAAGCAGAACTGTCTGAGCAAAACAACTGAAAACCCAATAGTAGTTTCAAAAGCAAGGATGGTATTTTTTTGTCCCCTTTTCCAACTAACACATTTATCTGCATCCTAATGAGAACCAAGGTGTATATCTGAACCTTTCTTCAGAGTTTGAACTAAATGTAAAAGATTTTCAGCAAAATGCACTGAAAAAGTAATGGGATTTTTACCCATTCATAATAAAAAGGAGTGGGAGGTTAAGGCAAGAAAACTGGCTCATGGCAAAAAAGAAAAAAAAGAAGGCTGTTTCTGCTGGCTGCAAAAGGGCCTCTTACCTGTGGTATGCCGTACTTATCAATAATCTGCCAGATGTACCAGTCTTCTTTCCTGGAAGCCTTCCGGAATTTGAAAGTAGTTACAAAGGCATATTCATCAGGCAGACCTTGTGGAAATACATCCCTGGCATGGGAGGGGAAAGAAAGAAATGTATCAGGCTTAGCAGTGAAGAGCAGAACTTTTAAAACTCTCTCCATGTCTCAGCAACGCTTTCTAAAAGTATCATTATAGTTCCTAAAAAATTTGCTTTGTTTGGAAGCCTGGAGATAGATGAACATGAGCTTGTGCCCTGCAGGTTCTGTCTTTGTGGAGCCCTTTTATCATTCCAGTGGTGAAGCTCTGAAATTGGATAAAATATAATGGAAATCTGCAGTTGAGTATCCATCACGTTAAAAAGGTTGTTTATTACTTCATGCTTCTACTCATACAACGTGTAAATAATTCTGTTCTGCTCCAGATGCACTGGAGACCTGTGACTTCTGAGAACAGCCAGGAACACCCAAAACCTTCTATAAATGTGCCAAATTATATCAACAAATATTATAATATCTGCCCCAAAACAGGCACTACAGCTCATGTCTTTCCAAGATATTCCTTAGCTGGCAGCCTGGATAACAGAAGCTTCTCAAATCAAACATTGCAAACACATCAGGCAGAAATTTACTCAGCCTGACACCACGACCCCTGCAAGTAACCAAACACATGAAGACAAGGGAACCAAAACCAACACTGGTTTTTTCTACTCCAGCATAAAAACCTGCCATAACGTGTGGATGCAAGGCTGGAAAAAAGGGATAACTAATCCAGTATCACTATTTTTTTTTGTGACTAGCCATTATTTGATGCCTAAGAATGAGAATGAACAGAAAAAAACATGTCTCTTCTAACTCCAGATCTTTAGAATCCAAGAGTCTAATTCAGAGACAAATGCAATTTCTATATCAATAAATTTTTATGGATTTATCTCATTTAGACTTCTGCATTCTCCCCTTGAACTCAGGTAAAATTATGACATTCACAACCTTCCTTGACAGAGAATTACCCTCTGCTCCTCATTGCATAATGGGCCTTCTCCTGTTTGTTTAGATCCTAACTCAGTTTTTATCAAGGACAACACAATGAACCTACTCTTTTTCTATCTTTTATACCATCCATGATTTTTCGAACTTCGCTTGTAATGCCTCTAAGCCACCTCTTTTCCAACCTGAAGAGTCCCAATTACCATTGCTCTTCATGCTCAAGCCAACCTTCTCCTTTCATCATTCCTAAAGAAACCCTTCCCAAGTATCCTGTCTTTGCTTCAGGATATCTGAGCAGTCAGGCATAAACACTCGATAGAAAACAAAACATAATGGCAGCAATTAATGAAGAGTAAACTATGAAGACATTGTCTTAATGAATAGTCAACATAATCCATCACTATGCAGAAACTGGCACAGTCCAAGGCACATAAAACTAGAGGCCTTTAATTGTATTAAAAGCAAAACGTCCTCAAAATTTCCAGAATACTGTTTTGCAATTGCAGCGAAGGTTGAGATACAGTCTTTGCTAATGCCAAAATATTCAGTCATATTTTAATCTGTGCTTTGAATCTCCTATCTTTTCAGCCAAGTTATAAATTCAGAACACTCTGTTTTCATCCATTAATATGGCTTTTGCTGTATAAAGTGCCCCTGCAGGATATGCACCATTATAAGTTGGTTTTCCCTCTGGGGACACAGAGACTCTTTGAATTCTTCCAACACAAAAGAAAACTGAACCAGTCTCCCACTATCTCCCTTAAAAAATCCTTCCTTTAGGAGACCAGACAAGGCTGTCTCACTTTTTGGTACCAGTTATTTTAACCAGGGAGGCCCCAGTTTCCTGGAAGTTAGCAGATCTACAAGAAGGGCCAGAAGGAGCACCTGGAGGTGCACAAAAGTAGGATCCGGAAGGAGGATTGCCTTAAACAAGATATTAGGGAAAAATTCTTTACTGAAAAGGTGGTCAGGCATTGGAACTGTCTGCTCAGGGAAGTGGTGGATTCTCCATCGCTGGAAAGGTTCAAATAAAAGTGTAGATGCGGCACTTGGGAACATGGTTTGGTGGTGAACATGGAAGTGTAGGATAACTGACTCACTGATCACTCAGTGATTTCATAGGGCTTTTCCAAACTTAAAGATTTTATGGTTCTGGACAGCTCTGAGCTGGGAACAGGAATGTCATTATGCAAGCTTAATTTCAAAAAGGGTTTTCAGATGCTTAATGCCCACAGAAATAGCTGGGAGTTAGGTACCTAAATATCCCTGTGAGCTGGCCACACCTCATCACACAAGGCTGACAAACAGCCCATCAGGTAGATTTAAACTGACAGAGAGCCATAATGACCCATTACCTGCCACCCTCAACTGATTTTTAAAGCTGCCGAGAAACCAGCTGCAAGTTCCCAACAGAGAAAGGTTTCATGCCAAAAACAAATCTAAAGACACTCTCATTGCTCTGAAGATGTGCCAGAAGCTGTTTCTGAAGTCATTGGTTCTTGTATGTTTTACAGAGTTGCACTGCTACATAAATAACAAAAACATTGTTTAGGAGTTTTACCTTATTTCTTCACTTAAAAACTATCTCCATCTAGAAGTTCAGCTTTACTTGGGGATCCAAGAGCAGGAATTGCTGTCCCCAGAAATGTTTTATGTTCTTCTTTCACACAAGGCTGAACTGAGCTGATGATCGATATTGTGGAACTTTGCTGGATGCCTGGTACCTACAGGGAGCATTCTGCCAGCTCCTTGGTCTATAATTCTGACAACAGGATAGATTGCAGAAGAGGCCCTTATAAAACTCCAAGACAAAAGAATCCCCCAGTGCTGCTGGTTAGTCTAAGAGTCAATTAACTCAACTACAAGGTCAGGTGAATCACAACTTGTACAAACAAAAAAATGCAATAAGAAGGCAGAGAACTCTCTTAACCATTGCTGATTTTCAATAGATAGCGACCTCACATATTTTAATTTGCAAAAGGAGCTTTCATCTGTGACAATAAGCATGAGATCCTACTATGGATCCCAGGGGTCATTTTCCCCTATGGAAAAAATGGTATCATCAGTTCTCATTTCAGACACTGAATGTAACAGCATTTAATAGGGGTTTTACATTTGGTGAGGAAGAGTGTAGTTAATGTACTTGAGCAATTTGACCAATTTTACAACAGCTAAAACCCACTAATATGAAATGTAACCCACTAAGATCTGCAAAACCAAGTTGGAGAAAGCCAGTTCATTTCCATGTGCTTCACATCACCAGAGGGTCTTAGAATGACAGGATAAAAAAAAAGGAAAAAGGAAAAAGTTGTAGAAGGATGTGTCGCATACATCTTTGGCAGGCATCTTTTTGGCTTCTACTTCAGAAACCTCGGTGATGGAAAAGATACAACTTTTCTAGGTAATTTCTTCCTGTATTTCTCTGTCCTACATGCTGTAAAAAAAGGAATCTATCCTAAATCTCACTTGCTATAGTTTAATTTTCTGAAAACAACTTTTTTCCACAAGAAGCCATGTGAACAACTTGTTCTCCTCTCCTTGCTGCAGTCTTTTCTGTGTTTCTCAGCTCTCCCTACAGTCCTTTACTCTCTACAAGACCAAAAAAGCCTCAGTCATCCCACCTCCATCATGCTTTATCTCCTTTACCTTGTTAGAAATAGGAAACAGTGAGGGACCTCTTGAGATGATCTTACCTAAAAAAGGTTTTTCTTGTGTTTAGATTTCATGGATTTAAATTGATCCCATTCCTTCTTGTCCTGTCAATGAATATGACTGAAAGGATTCTGGCTCCGTTGTCTTTGCTTCCTCCCCATCAGGTATTTATACACATGGGTGAGGTCCTCCCTTCCTGAGGCTTCCCTTCTCTAAGCTGAACAAGCTTTTTTTGTCTCTGCTCTTCTTAATATGAAATATTTGTTTGGGAAAAGTAAGAAACAAGGAAGCTTTCAACAGGTTCCATATTCAGCGTAGGAGGTTTCAGTAGCTTTTTGTACAATTTCTTCCCTGGGAAGGAGACAAATGATGAGACCAGGGCAGGACCCCATGGAGAAACCTAAGGCTGGTGACTGAAGTCAAAGCTGATGTCAGGAGACACACTCCTCAGAAAAACACACCAAGGTATACATGTCCTAAACAACCAAGACTCTGTATTGGTTGTTTATTTTTATCCCAATATAGAGAGCAAATAGATCATGACTAGAAGCTTGGCCAAGCATCAGGTAATGCTGTGAGGTGGTAGTCAAGATCGTGATCAAGTCAGGCTGCAACCAGACCAGGCTAGAGAAAACTGAGGGATGGACATGGCCAGTGGGAGGGTCCTAGGAGATACAGACAGACGACAGAACAAAAGAGTGAGCCAAAATCTTGGCATTAGACAAGACATCAGTTATGAGAAACAAGCCTGAGCATCCAAAATCAGAAGTCTGGGGCACAGTTTTGGCCAGGAGATCCACTGAGGAGCCATGAACAAACAGTAGGACAGCCCCAGCTACATGAGGAGTAGGGACAAGCACCAGCCAGATTTTGGGGCCAGTCCTCAGACAGCCACAGAGACCTGTGAGTCCCTCAGTGGTCAGGTCCTTGACTGCAGCCAAGCTCTGGCTGCTGGGTTTGCTTGCTCACAGATGATGCCTCACCACAAAGAGGAAGAAAGTTCCTAGTTGTAGGTTACAGATCAGAAGATGAGTAGGCACATTTCCCAGACAGCTAATCTGGCACTTTGTAAAACTACTATTGCTTGTATAAAAGGATACAAATCCTTTAAGCAGATAGTAAAGTGAATTACATATATTACGCAGCTAATGATTTTGTGTCTAATTATGAGATGTTGCTATCAGTTGCTAAACACTGCTGGAGGTTATCTGTGAGCCACAACAGATGTTTTTGTTTGGTTTATTATTCCAGTTATCAGTTTTGTGCAGCTTTACAAGATTTCATTGTCTGTGAGCAATGACCCTATGTGCAGCATCTCAGAGTCCTGGCATACAAATGCTAAAATGAACCAAATATGCAAACACCTTCCACAGTGTTATATCCATTTGGGTTCATTCCCAAACCACAGGAATGTGGAAGTTACAATACAAAAGGCTGAAAATGTAAAATCCTCCTTGAATTCCGTGTTTCAGAATAATTAAAAATTAATTTTATTCATTTTAATCTACTAATTAAGGGTGTTTTACTTCTAATTGTCCTGGGTGATAAAATATTCTGCTTATTTTAAAGACAACAGCAACAACAAATAAATGAGTGTAATCTGAGCAGATGGAAAGTCGTCATAGCTGGTTGGTCTGGCTTCACTCCCTCAGTCTTTCTGAGAAAACAACAGAAACAACAACAACAAAGTGCTTCAACACTTACTTTGAAAAAGGGATTCAAAATGGACAACTCTCTGTAATCTCTGCTTTCTTCAGTAGTTAATTACATTCATCCTTAAAAGTGTGCCTTTCTTCCCTCCTGGTTTTTGATGTCAAGTAGCCACTGACTTTCAGTCTGCCATGACCCTTATTGAAAGACCCTTTTACCAAGCTTTGATTTCCCAGAGGTTCTTACAGAGAATGATCCCTTCAGTTGTTGGCTGCTTCCTAATTTTACCTGTCTATGCTGTACTTCTTGAATTTATCACTATCCTACTTGCTTCACAGCTCTTCAAACTTTCATTCTCTCCATTTCTACGTACTGAATATGGAAACTAAGGCTGGACACAGCAGCAGTGGTGACTGAGCTGTGTGATATGAAGATTATCAGCTCATACTTGACAGTTCCTGCTTATTCTCCAAGTACTGCACTGTTTGTCATAGTATCACCCAGAACCCAGAGATCACGGTGAGACAGATGAAATAGGTTTATTCCCATCCAAATGAAATAGTTTTATGGTTTATTCCCATCCACACTCAGACCAGTTATGTATATACCAAACCTGAGATGGCTTTGGTTGGCTGCATTGAATCAGATCACTGATCATGACTCTCTTTAGCCTTGGACTTGATGTCATTCATGGACTCTAGAGAAAACAGTTTTCCTCTCGATAGATCATATTTTTACTTTCTATTCCTTTTTTCAATTGTGTATTAACATGGAGAAAGAGGGGAATGGGAAAAGAGCACATCAATCCTGTTTTGTTTCAGAATGAAAAAAAATATTATGAAATCAAGCAAATGTAATTCATAGGACAATCTCAAAAATGAAGTGAGCTGAGTAAAAGAGCTAAAAACAGAATGAAAAATAAAAGCCCTCATCCATAAGAAGGAAAAGAAGTATTATTGGTTTTTTTAAGATAAGTTCAAACCAGCACAGAGAAATTTACTGCAAAAATGTTAATGATGACAATTCAATCTATGGCTTGTAGTTACTCAGTGAAATTATGCACTCACTCTTTTCAGGGCTAATGCTAGCAGGGCTCAAGTGACAACCCAAGAGAAACACTTGTGATGGACTGCAACACAACTGGCAGCCTTAGGTCAGAAAAGACTCCGAGGCCTGAATCCATGTTGACACAGGATTAAAAACTGCTCATTCTTCTACAGGGCCAGAACTCATATTTACTAACTTGTAACAACATCTACCAGCAAATGGTCTCTTGTGTTCAGCAAATTTCCATCTCAATGGGAGCACTACCAAATATTCCCTTTAGAAGCTGTTTATGTAGCCCTAAGTTCTTTTGTGAATGTCTTGATACTGCTCCTCAGAACCACTGAGATACACCAAACACAGCTCATATTCTGCCAGGATGGAGCCTGTAGTTACTGCTGAGACTCCTGACCATGTTGTGAGTACTCTGTACCAGCTGAAGTGAAAGAGTTGCTCAGAGCAGAAATTCACCTGTAGGTACCAGATAACTACTACAAGGTTAACCTAGAGGAACCAAATAATGAAAGGCAGAGGTTCAGATGAAAATAAAGTGAAAACCCAGAGTACTTACTCAGTTTTCTGAACAACAGGAAAGCTTCCAAGCCGTACATAAGCACTCTGAATCCCATCTTCTTTCATTCCAAAAATCTGCTTCACGCTGAACGAATTCATCAGGTCAAATCCTATCCGTTACGGAAATATAAATAAAAGATATTAATCAGGCAGTGGGACATGCCTCCAACTGTACTTACATGGGTATCTTAGCCCACAAACAGCACTTCAGAAACAAGCCTTGTTCGGAAAAGCCAGAACAAAATCCTGATATGGTCTAATCCTCTCAGTCCAAAAACTCAAAACCAAGCTTAAATTAAAGCTGTCACAGGCTTGAACAGAGTTTTACAGAAATTAGTAGCTAATGTTTGCATTGCCACAACATCCTGAAAATGCTGTATAATTCATTAACCCCCATGCAGAAAAATGCACAGGTGCAGACTGGAGCACCTATTCATAGAATAAGAGAAAACATAGAATGTTTTGGGTGAGAAGGGACCTTCAAAGATCATCTCGTTCCAACCCCTCTGCCATGGGCAGGGATACCTTCCACTAGACCAGGTTGCTCCAAGCCCCATCCAAACTGGTCTTGAACACTTCCAGAGATGGGGCAGCCACAGTTTCTCTGGGCAACCTGGTCTAGTGTCTCCTCACCCTCACTGTAAAAATTTAGTTCTTTATCTCCAATACAAATCTATCCTCTTTCAGTTTAAAACTGTTGCACCTTGTCCTGTCACTATAGACCTTGATAAAAGGTCTCTTTCTTTCTTGCAAGGCCCTTTTATATATTGAAAGGCCATGAGAAATTCCCCCTGGAGCCTTTGCTTCTCCAGGGTGAACATCCCCAGCTTCCTCAAAACTTTGTCACAGCAGAGGTGTTCCAGCCCTCCCATCATTTTCAGGGACCTCCACTGTGTCCACTCCAATGGTCCAGGTCTTTACTGAAAACTACTTGTCCAAGAAACTCGACTACATCCACTCTTCACATAATTTTAATACGACTTAGTCCAATCAACTTATCATTATCACGAGCTACTAATCTTGATGGAAGACATTTGTCTAAAGCTTCTGACTTTGTTCTAACAAGGTATTTTTAGCTCAATCCTAAACCACACAAGTGAGTCTATGCAGCTCCAGCGTCACCATGGTCCCAGCCACAAGGAGCACATGGTTTTGTGGCATGAAGTCCCAGCTGCTAAACCCTGCGAGGGACACTGGGGGTGCAATGGTGCCATGAATGCATCCAGTTCCTGGAGGTGCAGAACTGTGTGGATGCAAACATCCTGCTTTTAGCTCCAAACTGGCTCCACAGGATGCAAATCCAAACTATCAGCCACTCCCAAATACACTGTGGAGTTAGAGGCAAAGGCATTGTAAAAGGCAGGTTGTGAGCAACTGAGCAGAGAATATGTGTTTTAATGTTATTCAGCCTATTCCAACATCTTCTCCCCCTCACACATGCACAATTACACATATTAACTCCTGGTTTTGTAATTCCAGCACACAAACCTGGTGTCATAAGTGTAACTTATTTGGATAAGATGCTTTTAAACTATGGCAGTTCTTTCAACTTTGTTCAGTTAGTGAGCTCTTAAAAGTTTTCTAGGATAGATAAACATTTTTATGTGATGAAATTAAGCCTGAAGATTCTTGGGTTTCCTAGTTGTCTTCATGAACCTTTCAGGCTGAAAGGCACTGAAGAACTTGAAAACAGCTTCAACAAGAAAAGGCACCAACCTAATGATATTATTCTTCACATTTATATGAATAAATAGGTACAAAACCCTGTGTGGGCCAGTACCTAGGCAAATCAAAATAGCAAACAGAAAATAAAATGTAAAGCTTCCATCACTTTCTGGACCTTTTTCTGAAGAAATTGCTTTTTCTGAGGTAATATACTCTTAATTGTTTGCAAAGACAGAAATGGCTGTCTGGTGGCAAGATGAGGCCTTTAGTATTACAGTAACTTTCCTGGCTGTCAACAGCTTTTCCCTTTTGTCCACTCTATTTCCAGCTATTACTGTGCATTTGGGAGGGCAAATAAAGCAGTTAAAGTGCTCCAGGGCCTCATGGCTGCACCTCATAATCACCTCTGCAGCAGCTCCGGTGATACACCCCTCTGACACACTGCAATCAGCCACGATTGCAGCTATGAATCAGGGTAAATAGAGCCCACCAGAACACGAGAGCTCCCTCCTGGCTGCCACAAACCACTCGATGACTTGTCCATACAGCTCATTCCCCCCCACAGCACACATCCATCATCCACACCAACCACAGGAACTGAGGGAAGCAACTGAGTGCTGCTGGCAGGAAGAGACCACGCTGACTGGGAAGGGAAATTGTTAACCATCCACAGGAGAGGGGCTGTGGATGGTGAAGGCTGAAATGCTGCCCAAGTGACGTCCTTATGTCCAGTCAGCAGAGGCCTCAAGCTGTGAAATCCTGCTCGCTTCACGGGTCTTGTAAAGCTCCATCACTAAAAATGCACAAGTGCAAGGTACAGTGACAAGAACTTCCTGCTAAGTTTTCCCATCATTAGCTCAGACCCAAAGCTGCTCTCATTTTCTCCGACAACTCAAATGAAAGTTCACATCATGAGCAGCTCTGAAGCTGTGTGCAATCTTTTCCAGTGGAAACAAGAGTCAGATTTAACCAACCTCTTCTTTTTTTTCCCCTGAATTTCCCATCAAAATGCACTTTCAATGCCTAAATAACTCCATGAAACATAAATATGGTTATTAAAACTATTTTGCAAACAGAACTTGGTGTAATGGAAATAAGTCACGCTCTCACAACATAATCACATTTACATTTAGGATTGGATAAAGCACAAAAGTAAATAATAATGGCATTTTCTTTCTTTTATTTAGGTTATGGATTGGCAAATCAAAAATTTCTTCCTCTATTTTTAATTAATTGATGAGTGACAATGATTTTTTGAAAGATGTAATGTAGATCCAGGGAAAAGTTAAGTCCTTAGGTGTGTCAGAGTCCACACTCAAAAGCAAAGGGTTTTTTATTTCAACCACACTATTAATTTGTTCTGTGTCAAATTTAAATATTGCCCAACAGGTGAGATAACCTCCACTCTTGGATACTCCATTTACAACCAAAGTCCTTAAAGGTAACTTTGCTTGCTGAAAGATTTCAATAGAATTACAGAATATTTCTCATCAGGCCATACACTAAAAAAATTAAGAACTCTGCCAAGGATGAGATGCATCTCACCTAATTTTAGCTGTCTGAAAAGGAGACATATGATGGATGCAGGTTTCCTCAGTTTCCTTGTGAGTCAGCAGAGAAATTTAGGAGTCTTTAATACAACTCATCTTAAAGACAACTCATCTTAAAGACAGGCTGGACCCCTACCTGGAACTGCCTCCTTCCATTCGGCAGAAAGGGAGCTCGTACAGACAGGAACTTTCAGAGTACTGAAGTTGTCTGAGATGTACTCTGCTTACAGGGAATGTTATCCATTTTGTGCAGTGAGTAAAGCAGAGGTAAAGAGGACAAAATTGGTAACAAATTACATATAACTTATATTCACATTTCCTCATTTGCCATCAGGATTAAGTAAAGGTTGCAGATTTTTAGATTCAGTTTGATTCACCAGCTATGATTTTCAAAATCTCTTCTGAAGAACAAACAAACAAAGAAACCCAAAATATTGTTATTTGAGCTGAGAAAGTAGTCAAGGCAGATCACGCAAGTGGAACTGGAAAGAAAACACCTGGGCAAACCTACAAGTGAATTTATGAATTAAAGGAACCTCTGAGATTGTTTCAGCTGAAGGACAAGCAAATATACTATTACCATTACCACCACTAGTAGTACTACTACTGTTAGTACTAACATTGCTACTATTATTACTATAATTTTGTTTACTTCATGTGCCTGGAAGAATTTTGCCTGGATTATGTTCCCTTGACTTTAGGGATGGAACTGGGATTGTGAGTGAGACAGCATGAAGCTTTCACTTTTGATTTTTTTAACCCTGAATGACATTATTAATTTTTAAAAAATAAACAATGCTGTGACCATTTCTGCAACACCTGACCAGGACATTTCACCTGGCAGTGTTTGTCCACTGACAGTGCAGTACAAGCTGCTTAATGAGATCTTTCCCCAAACAGTTAAATGTGTCACACAGCATTTCTGTGCTGGAGTTACAGCAGAAATGCAGTCTGTTCTTTGGTTTTCCCACCTCCAAGGAGGCACCATGTTGTCAGTGGCATATGGAGAGTGAGATGCCACTCCTAACTTCCCAAACTTCCCAGTTCTCTCTACAAGTGAATGGGGAACAACAGACCTGCCTAAATCAGCAAGGACAGACACTATTACCTACTGCACCATGCTCAAGCACAGGGTGAAAAGGTAGGATTTTCCTCTCCTCAGCTGCTTTGATTTAAAAGATGGCTTTTTGTGTAGCAGGGCAGGTGTGGTTTCCCAATTGGCTCATAAACTGCTTAATCAGTAATGCCATAAACATGGCATTTAATAGATGCTCTTTGATCTTAAGCCTCTTACTTCATTAGAGCTTCTAAAACAATATGGGGCTACTGAAACCCTCTAACATGATTACATCTCCTGAAAAGCAGCAGACCCCTAGTCCATATTAAAATTAAAATGGAGAGCTGAAAGAGAAGCTCAGATTTGTAAGAGCATACTTGGCTTGAAAAGTAATTTCTTATGCACCGCTCTGCTGATCAAATCAGCCGAATGTCTCGCTGCTTGAGAGTTATAACCCCCTTACAGGAAGCAGGCTGTCTTCCAGAATCAGAAAACACACCCAGATCTTTCTGTTACAGGGAGAAGATGGCAAAGCTTGGCACTGGACAATTTATACATCATCTAACTGTAATGTGCAGCCAGATTCTCTTTCACAGGACAAATGTCCACACTGCACCCAGCACCTTAAAGCATGGCCAAAGGGTGATCCAACAGCTCTGTATTCATCCCATGGCCCTACAACTTTTATTTTAAGATAATTATCTGAAGACTTGACTAAAGGGGCCATGGTTGGTTGCCCTGACTATGAGCTGGATTTCTGCCTGGGTCCATTAAGGATCTGACATGGGCAGCATGGTGGAAGCTCATGTGTATGTTGAGATTTTCCTGATTGTTCTGTCTTCAGGGGCAAAAAAAACCCAAAATAAAAACAGCATCCAAAGCCAGAAAAAGAGAGTAAAAAAATGTAATATTTAATAGCCACAAAACACAGCAGTGAGTACATCTGGAAAGGCTTCAAAAGCAGGGCAGAATCATTGACTTCTTATTTTGCCCAAAGAAGATTCTGAAAACAGTCCCTTGCTTTGTGTTCCCAAGGATCCCAAGATAACACACAGTGGGAACAACTGGGCTACTTCTAATTGTGAAAGTTTTTGGTGAGACAACAACCTGGAGAGGATTGTGGGAAGTGGTTGAGAAGGGAATCAGGAAAGGCACTGGACATCACAGCCTCAAGCGTGGAGTCTGGAGAATATTTGCTACAGTGCATTGCCAGCCACGAGCACTAATATCAAACAAAGCAGCTTTTGCAGGAAGTGCTCCTGACTCTGCTCTTGCTCAAACTCCCAGCTGAATTATCAACCTTGTCAATGCACTGATGAATTATCACCAATAGCCAGGATCAGGGAGGTTGTCATCACCTGCTGGTTCACTGACACTTCTGAAAACAGCAATCTGCACAGCCTGTGATAAAATAGCACACGTTGCTTTTACTGGAGGATAGTCAATGGCACTAAACTTTATTGTACACCAGAGCAGTGTATAAATTCCTACGAAAAACAGTAACACCTGGGAGTCTTTCAGCAAATACATGATCTCGTCTAACATCTCTGCACTCTTGAAAGTTAAGCTTTCCCAGATTGCCCATGCCCACAAGGAAGAGCCTGTCTGCCCCCAGTGTCCCTTTTAATTCCTCCAGTGTGGTCTGCAAGGTTATTGGCTCTAAAAAGAGACCTACTTTTGTTACCTACCTTAGCTACTTTCTGTGTTAATATATAATCTAAAAAGAAGAGAAAAAAAATGCTGTCATGCCATATTGTAAGGTTACATGGTGTATTTAATGAGAGAGGTCTGGCAATTAGTTATGTGAAGGTAGAGTGTAGATGAGGGTTATTTTTTTTCCTCTCTCTTTTATCTAAACATTTGGCATTCTTGTCTTCCACAGTGCTCTATGCTGAAAGCAGCTACTTCTGAACAGATGTGTCTCAATTCAGGGCTGGGATAGAAGCAAAAGTGTCCAAATCCCAAAGGAGAAACCACTTACTTTATTCAGCATGCGCTGCTGTTATTGTTATAGTAGCCATCATCTGCTACAGTATTTTTGCTGCCCCTGACATTTCTTCCTCCACAGGAAAGGAAACCCTGTCAAGAGCTGAGAGAGTATCAGATTTTAGGCATATTTTAACGAGCTCACTGAATTCTCCCTCTCCAAGGATCTTCCACCACATCTAATCTAAACCTACTCTCCTTCTGTTTGAAGCCATTTCCCCTTGTCTGATCACCACATGCATTTTTAAAATGTCTCTCTCCAGCTTTCTTATCAGCACCCTTCAAGTAGTGCAAGGTTGCAAGAAGGTGTCCTTGGACCCCTCTCTTCTCCAGGCTGAGCATCCCCAAATGTCTCAGCCTGTCTTCACAGCAGAGGTGTTCCAGCCCTCTGAGCATCTCTGTGGCTTCCTCTCACTTGCTCCAACAGTTCCATATTCTTTTTATGTTGGGTACCCCGGAGCTGGATGCAGCACTCCAGATGGGGTCTCATGAGGGCAGAGTAGAGGGGCAGAATCCCCTCCCCTGACCTGCTGCCCCTGGGGCTTTGGAGGCAGCCCAGGACACGATTGGCTTTTTTGGCTGCAAGTGCACATGGCTGAGACACGTTGAGCTTCTCACCCACCAGCACCCCCAAGTCCTTCTCCTCAGGGCTGCAATCAATGCATTCCCTGCCTGGATTTGGTCTTGGGATTGCTCTGATTCACATGTAGGACCTTGTACTTGGCCTTGCTGAACTTCAAGAGGTTCAGCCACACCTCTCCAGCCTGTCCAGGTCCCTCTGGATGCCATCCCTTCCTTCCAGTGTGTGACTGCACTCACAGCTTGGTGTGCTCAGCACACTTGCTGAAGGTGCCTCGATCCCTCTGTCCATGCCACCAAAAAAATGTCAAACAACATGAGTGCCAATATCAACCCCAGGGGACACCACTCACCACTGGTTTCCACTTGGACATCGAGCCACTGACCATGACAGTTTGAATGCCATCCCATCCAATTCCATTTCCAAGTGGTCCATCTGTCCAATCCATGTATCTCCAATTTAGAGACAAGCATGTCATGCAGCACAGTGTCACATGCATTGCACAAGTGCAGGTGCATGAGTCTTGCAGCTCACACTGTTTAGACCTGTCCCATTGCAAATGTTTGTAAAAAGGGGTTTGAAAGAAAGTAGTTCTCTGGAACAACTTTTTTTCCAACTATCTCTGGCTGTCAGAAGAAATTATTTCCAAAGACTTACAAAGGATAAGAGTTCTGTCTTCTTGCCCTGTTTATTTCACCGTATTTCACCTCTCCAGCAAAAATGGAAAAAGGAGCATCTTGTTTTTGCATGGGTAATTCACCCTACACTCAGCCCTCCCAGCAGTTTGATTCAGCATCATCAGTCAGCAGTGGTTCCTTGACTTACCCCCAAAGCATTAAGGACTGCACCTCTGGAGAAACAAACCAGAGATTTATTGGCTGCCCACAAGCCCTGCATGAAGCACTGTAGTGATGACTAAATGGGTTGAACAGGTCATTAAAAAAATTAGTTAGCTAAATTTTACAAGAAGCTTGCAAGGGAATTTTGGAACTATAAAGCTTTCCAGAGTCTATAGATTAAGGGCCCCAAGAGTGCTTTAAAGAGGTTCTTGCTATTAACCTTTGTTTCCACTGATGTTCCAGCTGGGATTCAAGCAGCACTTCGTGCTGACCCAACTTTCTTTTCGCCAGATCCCCAGATTCCAGTAGGGACAGCAGCTAAGAGCTTAAGCTAATGATGAGGTTTTGCTGAAGCAGATGGAACAGGTCTTACTCCAGCATGAAGGAGGTATTGTCCAGCAAGCCTACCACCTTCTAGGTCATACTCAATAAGGTGTCTTAGAGCACATTTTAGATGGTCTCAATTTTATAAAATTTACATGTCAGATTTAACCTTGGTGCATGATGCCACCACCCAGGCTGTTTGTTTACTGACCCTGGTTTGTTTCCTCTGCATCACAACACTGGAAGGCACAATTTCTACTTTTCCTTGGCCCCAGGAAAGGAGCAAGCTCCAAAAGTCCCATGCAGATCACAAAAAGGAATTTGATCTCTGTTGGAGCACCAATCCACATTTGGGATTATAAGGAGCAGAAACTTTACTTGAGATGTATAATGGAGTCATACTTCAAAAAGGAGCAATCTTCCAGAGGCAGTGAGGTAGGTGAGCAGGCAGCCACTCGACTGAAATATGGGGCCACTGTTTCAGAAACATCAGTCTAAAGTTTCAGCCAAAACAGAGGGGACAAATACAGTACTTGGAATCTTTACACAGGAAAGAAAAGATAACACTTCAGGAAAGATAAAACGAACATAAACCAGTAAGAAAATTTGGCCAAAGATACAGCATGAGAGAGAATTAAAAAACAGACGCAAGTAAGTGAATACACAATTCTAACCACCCCACCTTGTGTAAAGGCTGCTGTAATCTAACCCCCAGCCTGCTGTAAAAACAGGAAATAAATTCATGTATACAGCAGCTGCCTCTGAGGCAGCACCTTTCAACACCTGATCCCATGTTAATAACACACCACTTTATGTGATGCATGGTTCTGTTTATCTACATCAGTCCCCTGCTTCTCTCTTACCCTTTTGCCTCTCAGTTTTCAAGCAGTTGCAAGTGGCATATTGAACAACACTGAAAGCTGGTTTTGACACTGAACTCTTTGCCTCATTACTGAAGGCTTTTCTTGTGTTGAAGTCATCTCCATTTTCTCAGTGATGGACACTCGGCTTGGTGCCATAGGGCCTCTTTCAGCTCCTTTCCTGCTCCAGTGATTTACAAGATTAAACAGGAGTTCATTACTCCTTTGATGTCCTTTGTGTGCCAGATAGGCTTGAACCAGCTGAATTTACCTGGGACTAGTTGTATTAGGTTCTGGTTTTAATCAGTTCCTCCATTTTGAAGGCCTCTTTTGAGTTCCTCGGGTGTCAAGGTGCTCTGTGCTCCTCCAGAAAACCATAAAATGGCACATCTGCAAAGTCATCCCTTGGGAGAGCAGTGGGAAGGGGAGAACCTCTGTACAAGCAAGTAGTAATATTTTTAAGGTAAGAAAAGATATTTAAGGAAAAACATCTTACTAAGACCTGCTAGATTCTCCTTGTAATGCTGTCTGGGCTGTAGGAAAACTCAACCAATAAGCTATTAATGAAAATAAAAATATTCCCATTAATTTTAGGTGTGATGAACAAGGCCTAATATGAAAGCACGTAGGGACTATTCTTTAAGAGATCGTCATGGTTGCTTATGCCAGGTGACCAGTACAAAACAGATTAGACCTATCTGTACCCCAAAACCTGGCCACAGCTCTCATCAGAGAGAATTCTTATCAGACAGACTAATTTAACTCCAAGAATTAGGAGTAGTTTATTAAGATTCTATATAAGCCTTCTTCTCCTCATGTGTGCACAATAACCAGAAAGCTTGCACTGATGAAAAATCCATGGGATGGTTTCTGAAGGAGAATTAATCTAAAATATTTGGACTGAGAAATAACTGAGAGTATATCACAGTTAGACAACCTATTAGTCTTTTTATAGCCAAAGGATTGGTTGCTTCTTGGGTATGAACAGGCAAAATTGAATTTATTTCCTTTTCATCAATCTCAAATGCGCTGGAATAAGAAAAAGACCTGGATTGTTTAACTTCTGGGAGAAAGCAAATACTACTAGTTGAAGAAAAAAAAAAAGCTTTAGGGACAGATTTATTTTTATTTTGTTTAATATGCAGGTAGATCTGAATAATTCACGTGCACTTTCATGTGCATGATTAACCCTTGTTAAACCTTCTGTGTGAATGCAGATGTCAGAATTTGTCACTGCAGGGATTCAGACCAAGGGAAAGTCTTTCACAGGGACTGGTCAGCTGTTACCAGTTTACTTCCTGCAGAAGCACATTTTAAAGTAAATTCAGCATTCATTCTCCATATTTCCTGATGTCTTTGAGAAGCTCAGCTGTGCTACCTGCTCCAGCACAGACCTGATGCTGGCAGGTCATTCACAGTGTCAGGAGTCCACTGAGATCCATGGCTTTGGGCAACAGCTATGTCTCTGACCATGTTAAGAAAAAAAAAATCACTTAAAACGTATTTTTTCTAATTCACAGAACTCACCCCAGCTCTGTTGGTGTCAGCCTGGCTCTGCACACTTTAGAGGATGTTCTAGTATTTCCAGGCTCCTAATCCCGATGCACACTGTGGTGACTCCCTACTCCATGTTGGGGTGACTGTACATTTTCACTCAGCAATTCTTTAGTTTCTGTAGAAGGGAAATTCCTTGGCACACAACCCCTTAAGAAACCAGGGTGCCCATGTTGGATGACTGGTGGATCTGGACACCTGGCATGCACAGCTTAGAGCCAGCCCACAGGACTGCAGTGGCTGTGCTTAGAAGTCACAGATGATTTCTTGGTAATTATTTTCCTGCTTGACCTGGTTTTTTGGGGTTTCTTTAGAGTTACTGGATATGAAAATGCCTTTGAACACGAGTGAACCATTTGTCAGCCTCTGAAAAACTTCAAAGACTTTTCAAGTGCAGTGATCTAGGCTATAGTGTTGAGATTAACTATTGCTCAGTAGAATGGCAGAATCACAGAATTATTAAGGTTGACAAGATCTCTGACATCGAGTCCAACCATTAACCTAACACTGCCAGGTTCATCACCAAGCCATGTCCCCAGGTGCCACATCTGCATGTCTTTAAAGCCTTCCAGGGATGGTGATTCCACCAGTTCCCTGGTCAGCCTGTTCCAATGCTTGACCATCCAATCAGTGAAGATATTTTCCCTAATATCCGAACAAAACTTCCCCTGGCACAACTTGAGGCCATTTCCTCTGGTCACTTGTTACCTGGCATGAGAGACTGACCCCCATCTCACTACACTCTCCTCCCAGGGAGTTGTGGAGAGCAATAAGGTCCCTCCTGAGCCTCTTTTTCTCCAGGCTAAACACCTCCAGTTCCTTCAGCTTCTCTTCGTAAGACTTGTATAGACTCCTAAAAAATGAGCCAACAGGGCCTCAGTAAGGTCACCTGCACTGCAGGCATCCCATCCACCAGCCCAGAGGACAAATCCACCTCACAGCACAAGTCCAGACATTTTCTCCAGCTCACAGGAGACTCACATAACTCCTGTGACTACAGGTACAGGGCAGCTGTCCCTCT
>VZTH01009135.1:1173550-1184888 GCA_013397815.1 Aleadryas rufinucha | reverse complement strand
TGATGTCTTTGAGAAGCTCAGCCATGCTACCTGCTCCAGCACAGACCTGATGCTGGCAGGTCATTCACAGTGTCAGGAGTCCACTGAGATCCATGGCTTTGGGCAACAGCTATGTCTCTGACCATGTTAAGAAAAAAAAAATCACTTAAAACGTATTTTTTCTAATTCACAGAACTCACCCCAGCTCTGTTGGTGTCAGCCTGGCTCTGCACACTTTAGAGGATGTTCTAGTATTTCCAGGCTCCTAATCCCAATGCACACTGTGGTGACTCCCTACTCCCTGTTGGGGTGACTGTACATTTTCACTCAGCAATTCTTTGGTTTCTGTAGAAGGGAAATTCCTTGGCACACAACCCCTTAAGAAACCAAGGTGCCCATGCTGGATGACTGGTGGATCTGGACACCTGGCATGCACAGCTTAGAGCCAGCCCACAGGACTGCAGTGGCTGTGCTTAGAAGTCACAGATGATTTCTTGGTAATTATTTTCCTGCTTGACCTGGTTTTTTGGGGTTTCTTTAGAGTTACTGGATATGAAAATGCCTTTGAACACGAGTGAACCATTTGTCAGCCTCTGAAAAACTTCAAAGACTTTTCAAGTGCAGTGATCTAGGCTATAGTGTTGAGATTAACTATTGCTCAGTAGAATGGCAGAATCACAGAATTATTAAGGTTGACAAGATCTCTGACATCGAGTCCAACCATTAACCTAACACTGCCAGGTTCATCACCAAGCCATGTCCCCAGGTGCCACATCTGCATGTCTTTAAAGCCTTCCAGGGATGGTGATTCCACCAGTTCCCTGGTCAGCCTGTTCCAATGCTTGACCATCCAATCAGTGAAGATATTTTCCCTAATATCCGAACAAAACTTCCCCTGGCACAACTTGAGGCCATTTCCTCTGGTCACTTGTTACCTGGCATGAGAGACTGACCCCCATCTCACTACACTCTCCTCCCAGGGAGTTGTGGAGAGCAATAAGGTCCCTCCTGAGCCTCTTTTTCTCCAGGCTAAACACCTCCAGTTCCTTCAGCTTCTCTTCGTAAGACTTGTATAGACTCCTAAAAAATGAGCCAACAGGGCCTCAGTAAAGTCACCTGCACTGCAGGCATCCCATCCACCAGCCCAGAGGACAAATCCACCTCACAGCACAAGTCCAGACATTTTCTCCAGCTCACAGGAGACTCACATAACTCCTGTGACTACAGGTACAGGGCAGCTGTCCCTCTACCTTTTTGCTTCTCAGCACTTAAAGCAGCTATCACCAGATGTCTGTGTGCCAGGAACTCAGTTTCAAACTCAGCTGAGCCCAGTTTCACATTATCTGGGGGACTTCCTAGAGAAAATGCCGGGGGAGGAGGAAATAAGAAGCCTTGAGCCCTATCCCATTAGCACTGCCTAGTGATGGGTCACTGAAAAACAGGAGAGCAAAGTGACTGTGCCATGGCACAGCAAGGCTTCATCCTTCTGATGCCATGATGTTTTTTTTCTTTTTATATGTACCCCTTTATATACTCTTTTATATAACTTGTATGTATTCTTAAGGGCCTTTTAGCCCATATACTTCTAATTCTTCAGGTTTGATAACCAGCACAGACCCAATATTCCATTAAGCCAGGAGACCAAACATCTGAGAAGCCTCAGACACAAAGGTCTTCTCTGGAACACATTTTGTAAGCTAAGATAGGCCTGTCCAGAGGGGGAAAGTTCCTCGGGGAGGGGGATTCACTCAGCCTCTCATTGGGGAATCTTTGATAAATATGTTAATTGACAAGGATATATAATGTTATACCTGAACTATTGTGGGTGTGCATTTTGGGGGATGCTCACGGGGGNATCTTTGATAAATATGTTAATTGACAAGGATACTTTTTCTTATACCTGAACTATTGTGGGTGTGTATTTCGGGGGATGCTCATGGGGGTGCATTTGGGTGTGCATTTGGGTGTGCATTTGGAGGTGCATTCCAGCGTGCTCCACCTGCACGGGGTGCAGCAAGGATCCTTAAAATAAATACCAAGGTAAAATCCCTTTTTCCCTTCCAACTGTGTTTGGGTCTTGATTTTAAGACCAAGAAAAGGCATCACTTCTGCCCCATCTCTCACAAATGTCACAGCTGCTTCCAGTCCTGCCTGCATGAGCATAACCCTGAGGATGGAGAGGAGAGTGGTGGTGTCTGCATGAACAGCCAGCTCCACCAGCACTGCACGTGGGCAGTCTCTGCTGGTGACCACTGTGTCTGTGCACCCACTGTCCCGAGGCAGCGATCCCTCACAAATCTCAGCTACTCATGGACTATTCACTGGCCTCTCGGGGGCTTCCCAAGGAGACTGCCAAGTGCAAAGGGAGGGCACGATGCTTGTCACACAGGCACCACAAGTGCACTTTTTTTCCCCAGGAGGACATCGGTCGAATGCGCTCGTTCTGCAGGTTCAGCAGCCTGGACACTCCAATTTTCTCATGCTACCACGTGCTTTAGTGGGAAAATATAAATAGTCCCAGGGATATTGTAATTAGCTAGTGAGCCACTGGCATCTCTGGAACGTGAACCCTGTGCTGCAAACCACAGGAACTGGAGACACACTGACAGCTAAACACAGCCACTGCAGTCTGTAATTGTAGGGGACTAGTTTTACAGCCAGTGCCTTCATTGTAAAATGCCCAAACACCCTTTAGAGAGTCACAGAAAGACATGCAGGTCATAAATGTGTTGGAATTTTGGTCATTTGCACATGGAGGTTTCGGAGACAGGGAAGAGAGCTGGAGGCTGAGGTCAGTCTGTGGTACAACCCATAATGCAGTTTCTGCTCTTGCTCACACACACAACCTGTGTGACTACTTGGGAGTTAAAGTCTGGGCTTTCATGTTCCTCCCTTGCCCTGTTAACACCACCCAGTGTGGGATGTTTAATCCCGTGTAGTGGTTGCAATTGTCCCTCCCCAGGGTTTATTTTTCTTAGGGCTCTGTGGAAATCACTTCAGGCCTTTCTTTACTTCCGTGGCAGAGTCCCCTGAAAGCAGAAGCCAGGATCTGTTGAGGAGTATTATCTCCTCTGGTAATGTTCAGGACTAGAGCTCAGCTCATTCTTAATTCTAGGGATCATCCAGATTTCTGCAACCAAATCCCATGTCCAGCAGGTTTAGTTTAAAATACAAATAATTCAAATGTGAAGTCTTAAAACATCAAGAAATATAATTAATTTTAAATAATGTTCCGGTGTAGATTTGATGCAATATTATGGGTCCTAAAAATACACAAAGGACAAGTCTTCATGGTGCAAAATATTACCATTGTGTTTCCCTGCCTGGTTTTCCATCTTTTCTTAAATGCTGATGGAATGAAAATGACAATTCAGCATAATAACAGGTATTAAGTACAATAAGTGTGGGGGGGGGGGTTTATTGAATATTTTAGGGCAGATGAGTTAAACCCTCTTTTGTCTTTATTTCTCTTTAAAAAAAAACCAACTGAAACATAGTACCCACAAGAATGCTCTAAGGACTTTGTTTAAACCATCATTAAGCATTAGTTTAAAATATCAGACTTCCTGGAAGATAAAGTGATATTCTAAGCAGATTCCTTGCTTTCTTTCAAAATTCCCTGTTGATTTCTAATGCGTTCAGCAACATATTCAGCGTTATATTCTGAATTCATGTTTTATGTACTGTTAAGCAGATGCTGCTTCACTTCACTGACAAAATTTTTTCAGTATTAGAGTAAAGCTGCCTATATATATATATATATTCTTGCTCATGAAACCCTATTTCACTGTAGCAGCCCTTCCTGACTGCTACAGCTGGTGATTTTTTATTTAAATGCTTTGAGACCAGAGGGTCATAGAGTACAAACCCCTGCTATGAGAGGACTCACGACTATCCATCACTGTTTATTTGTCTCCATTAATGCTACTTCACCTCCTGTCCCGGTACCTCATATCTCTGACAGCTTCAAGCCTTCTTCTGATGTCTCAAATGTATCTCTTAAACAGCTGATAGTCATTTCTTATTGCTGCCTTTGTCCTTCAGCTTGAGTGGTTCCCCTGTCTCCCTCCTGCTGTTCTCCTGATCTATTAACAGAGAGCAGTATTATCTCCCCTTTCCACCTGCACCCTGCAAGACTAACCAAACCCAGGTTTTTAATCTCCTGTCTCTGGCTCCTGAACACTCTAATAGCTCCTCAAGGCTGAATCCGTCCTTCCTGAGCTAAGGAGGTCTGAGAACACTTTTCTAGATGAGCAGTAACCAAAAGCCCTGTCCAGTCTCGGGAATTGTTCCCGTCTCTACTTTGTCCAATAATGAGGTTTGCTTTTTCCCCAGCTGTACAGGACTGTGATGTACAAACATCTGTTGACTAAAACACCATCAGTTCCCACAGGAGTTTATAGTTTATAGTCCTGATACTGATCCATACCTACCATAACAGGCCTTTTAAACTAATAGTCCCAAGTTAGTTGGAAAAAATCCCAGGTTTGGGAGCCAACCAATTCTTCCTTCAAGGGTATTTTGATCCCAACCTGTAGAGTGGAAACTCACAGGGGAGATTAGATCTAAAACTAGACCCTGAGGGACTTCATCACTGCCTACACTCTGACTTGTTACTTCCTTTCCTAGAAACTTTATAATTGTCACCCTGCCAGGCAGTTTCTGGCTCTCTCTGCATTTATTAATCTGTATAATTTTTCACTTTAGCAGTGACTTTCAATGCAGTTCTCAACAAATGCTTGCTGAAGTCCAGATAGATGAGATTTACTTAGTCCTGTTCGTCTAAAGAAAAGAAATCATCTGTCTTTTAAAAGCAAAATACCAGTTTAGAGCATTGGTTCTCCTCCAGATGTGTTTTTTTGATGCAGTTATTTGATTCTGCATGGAGCCACCCTCACTACCCTCTCCCCTACTCTCAGCCTCTGACTTAATGAAATCCCATGACTCTTCCACCTCAGCCACACCACTGTTTCCCTTCATCTCACAGAGTTCCTCCTCTTACAGCTCATTTTATGGTTTAGCTTCTATTTCTACTTCTGCTGACACAGAGTGACTCAATTCACATCCACTTTAATGCAGACACAGAACTAAATGTAGCAGGTCATGCTATAACGTGTATGCAGGTAGGGTAGACAAGAAAGGGCTGGAATTGGTGATGCCTTTTGTGAAACATTTGTCTGTGCCTTCTGCTGCTGAATGTAAGACAAAAAAAATTAAAAATCTACAGAAATATTTTTGCCCCTCTGACCCTCAGTCCTGACGTCTTGTCCCTCTCTGAGAGAGGAAAAGGTGTTAAATCTAAGAAGCTTTTAAATGGTCTTCTCTGTCCCCAAATTGAGATTTACTTCAACTTCTACTCTATGGGACTGCACTTTGTGTCCAACTAGAAACAAGTTTGTGCAAGATGCAGCTCTGAAGTTCAGTGTTAGGAGCCTGCTGGACAAGGCTCAATTCTGGTTTCCACTGCAGCCCGAGGCACAGGCGTTACCTTAAAATCCTTGTACACGTGAGGAGCTGGGTGGCAGAGGAGCAGCCTCCCCCTCAGTGCTGCCACCACAGACATCCCAGAGCTGAACCTCCCTCTCAGGTGTGAGGGAGCAGGACACAGCCTGTGCCTCAAAGCTGAAGTGCAGCCCCCTTTGGGGTGGAACAAAAAAGCCTTTCAGCACAACACATCCCTTTGGAACAGGAAGCACAGCACAGTGGGCCAACAGAAATTTTCCAGTTTGGCTGGAAGAAGGCAACGATTTCCTGCTGGAATCAGACCCAAGAGCCCAGAGTCTTCAGAAAATGCTATGGAGTAAGTGAGGAGCACATAAGTAGTGGAACAGCACTTTGATATGCTCCATCTCCAGCAGCACCATAATCCATAGCAGGCCCAGACTATCTGCTCTTTTTCTTCTAGGGAAGAGGCACACATTTTCCTCATCACCATGAACAAGACGAGAAATAAATAATTTTCCCACCATACTGGAGCAATCAGGAGCCTTCTACAAATCCACTGTATTGCTGGTGAGGGACTGGAGTTGTCACTTTTAATTAAATACTGTAACTAATCTGTTGTTAAGACACAGAATGCTACGTTTACAGTGAACAGAGATCCCTTAGGTCAAATAAATGACAGCCCTGAATGATCAGCCTGACCAGATGTTGCAAAAAATTAATTTCTGCTTAGGGAATTCCCTAATATAGTGGGGAAAAAAAAATCACTGTGATAATGACCAAACTGGAACAGTTGCCCACAGGATCTGTGAAGTATCCACCTTTGGAGATACTGAAAACTCAATTATACAAGGTCCTGATACATCTGATGGAACTTTAAAATGGGCCCAATTTTGAAGGAGACCCTATTTTGAGGGGGAGGTTGGACTAGATGACTTCCATAGGACCATTCCAACCTGAACTAACATACAGATCTAAAACAGCAAAGTTATCTTTTATGTTAATGTGCTGAATATTGGCTTCTTTCCTAGGAGGGAAGTGGATTTGAAGATAAAAGGAAAAAAACCTCAAAAACATTATGGAAGAGACTAAGTGTGTATATCTATATCTGTATCTGTATCTATATCTTTATACACACAGATATATATATGTATATATGTGCATATATGTATGTATATACACACACATATATAAATATTACTGTAAATAGGCATTCTACTCAAAACTTTTGCGCCAAATCTGAATTGAGATTCCTGTCCTTTACATTACTCAACAAAAGATGCATTTTAGAAGTCAAATAAAAGCATAGAGTCTACTAATTAGCACTTGAATCAAAATTCAGATAAACATGAACTGGATATAGGAATCCTTTTGCAACTCCATTCTCCTGGAAAGAATCACATAGAAGGTGATCATCTGAGAAGGGACACAATCCTCCCACTCATTTTGAGCAGCAGCTTCCACTGCAGATAGGTTCATTCAGAATCAGTAGGGCTGAATTCTCTGAAGTTTGCCCAGCCCAGAGACAGGAGGACTTTCAGGACAGGTTAATGTAAGACCCAGCAGCAGACAGCAGTTCAAAATAGGTGTTTGGGGATAATCAGCTTGGGTCTAATGACCAGAAAAGATGTTACCACCCAACATTATCACAGACTCAGATGTAATCAGACTGCAGCCAAAATAAGCTGCCCACAGACAGCCCAGTTGGAGCTGATATTTTGTGCAAGGAGTGAAAATCCTTCAAGGAAAAAATTTCGAGTGAGTTGCAAAGCTGTCAAACATTGACCATTTCTACTCATAATCAAGCTGCAGAAGAGCCTTCAGCCTCCCACTGCTGTGACTTATGTTCTTGGGTCAGTCACAATTATTCCCAATGCAACCTTGATGGGCATCTTTTCTCTGCCAACAGCTCAAACAGTCTTGGGAGGCTGGAAAAGAGGCACAGTCCACGCATATATCTGACAGATCAAGTCCTTCAGCTGGCTGAAAAGATGTATCAAAGCTCACAGAAAAGCAGAGATATCACCAGACTATTTCCCCTTGATCTCTCACCAGTGCTTCAGAAAATCTTTTATTTATATAAATATACACATAAACCTTTCTTCAGTGGTAATTACCATCGTGCTTGGATTTCCACAACAATCACAGATCAAATAAATGGACACTAAAACTCACTAAGTGTGCAGTGGTAAGAAAAAAGTGATCTCCAAAACCTATTGCACTCCTCTAGCTACTTCACTAAGCTCCATTGGCTTTTTAATTTGATGCCATATCAAAAGAAAGTTTGTGATTAATTTAATGTTGGCTGTCAGCAGATAATTAATTTGGAGCCCCACAGTTTCTAATATTTCTCCACCACTGAACACGTGTTAGAATAAGAAAATTCCATCTAGGAAAGGTGTAATGAATCAGAGCATCACACTAGAAATGCACAGTTATACCATTTCAGTTCCCAGAGGTGCAGCAGAAAAGTGTGTCTGTTTACCTGGGATCTCATCAGTGCCTCCATTGGTGTGCTTGAACCGATCTCCTTCCACGTGGACATTGGGGCACAGGACATCTGAAAAGCAAAAGAACCAGTACAGAATTACCCCAAGGGAACACATCATTTTGGAAGCTGCAGAACTAAGAAAGGCTGATCCGGGTTCTGTTCAGAACTTGCACGTGGCACCTCAGCAATAATTGCAGCCCAGGCTCTGCACATCCTAAATACCCTTCCTCTCTCCTGTTCCCTAAGTGCCTGATGGACAAGAGACCAAATATACTATGTCTGCTTCTGAGCCACTTTTTTTCTGCCTGACCAGACAGGAAGACAGAATAGATGAACTGAGCCTTTCCATCAGCTGGGACCACACTCTGGGTTTGTGTCTTTCTCCTGTCTGTAAATCTGCGTGAAAGTCACAAAAAACTTAACAAAATACAGAATGTGCTTCCACTCTCAGCTTTCCTGGAAGGGAAGTTCTGAACGGCCAGCTGACTTTGGGGTGCTGCCCAAACTTTTCAGAAAGGACAGCTCCTGCTCTGGAAAACTTCCCTGAGTTTGTTCAAGCAGAAATTCGAGTTAAATAAGACTAAAACTTTGAAGAATATTCACCCTTAAAGACAGGTTTCAAAAAGTCATGAAAATACCCAGTCTTTGTCAGCCATTTCTCATGCTCCCAATTAGTGTCAACACAATTGCAGATAAATGCTTTTCCACAGAGAACTGTCTACGTATCCACCTCTTTCCTGCCAAAGCTTTGAAATAACTTTTATTTGTGCTTTCTTTTTCCATATCAGTAGGTTATTGCACAATTGTAAACAATGGGGACAGGTAGCTCAAGGGATGAGTTTAATGAGAAGAGCTGTTAGAGATATCAGGTCTGTATAGGTCCAATATTATAATAATAACAAAAATAATAATAATGATAGAAACAACAACAATAACAATAATAAATATCTATCATTATATATATAATGTTGGACTTGTTAGAGCAGGTCCAGAGGAGGGCCTGGAGCACCTCTCTTGTGAAGTAAGGCTGAGAGAGCTGGAGCTGTTCAGCCTGGAGAAGGGAAAGCTCCAGGAAGACCTTATAGCACCTTCCACTTATTAAAAGGGGCTTACAAAAAGTATGGAAAGGACCTTTCACATGGGCAGATGGTGATAGGGACAATCTTTTATTACCTCTCAAAGAACTGTAGCCTCACTTTTGCCTTTATTTTACAAACGTCCTGTGCTCCTTTCGGCTCCTCCCTGCCTGCTTGCATCTAAGGCATAAATAGTCAGCAAGGGAAAGAAAATTATTGCAATGCTTACTTTCCAGTGACTTTCCAGCCACAAAATAATTCACAGAGGCTCAAAAGGGGGTGGTACTTTACCACCCCAGTTGTTATCATGGCTCTGTGTGTCCAAAGGAGCAGAGTGCTGGACTGACAGCACATCCCTCGGTCCCAACGAGACACCAGGTCTCACTGCCACACCCAGGGATGCACTTTTGGGAAGGCAAGACAAAAGTTGCCCTCCTTCTGTGGTGCCTTTCTATGAAACCCCTGACAGAGGTGAACATTTTAGTGTCAAAGAGCATTTATACTCATTTTTTCTGATACTGCCAGGCAAAACTCTGAGCAAACACTCGTGATGCTCAGACGATTTGCAGCAATGAGCATCCACTGCAAATGGCAGAGACAGTAACAAAATCTGCACTGCAGCAAAGGCTCTGCTAATTTGTAAATCTTTACAGATTTACAGAAGAGAAAATACAGCTGAGTGACCTGAGCTTTCAGCCTCTGCTCCTTGTTACATCTTCTGTTTGCAGTTGCCTTTAAATACATACTGCTTAAAACTTCTGTCTTGTCTTCAACCTTATGTAATATTCTGTCAATCATTTGCTTCATCCAAATTTTTATCAGCACAGATTTTGCATTTATATCCATGGAGTTCATGGAAATTTTTAATAGCACCAAAAGTGTTTTATTTCCCTTTACAGTTGCACCAGGAATGATGACTTTCCACTGACACCTGCTACATGAGATCAGTCAGCTTTTAATCCATTGTAGAGTGCTACTTTTTAATGCAAATGCAATTCAATACATAGTAACAATGTCTAAGAAAAAATGCACTTTATTAAAGAACAAATGTATTTTATCAAGGTAGTTACCATATCAACCAAACTGTAGCTCCACAGAAGAAAATTAGTTTTATTAGAGATGACCTCTTTCTCATAAAATTATAATTCTTGAATAGGGATACATAATAATTCCCATTCTGTAATACTTTATTCAGTGGCTTCAACATCGAATATTACTTTTTTGTGAGTGAGATCAGGAAAATTGCTCTATTGCTCTACATATGGACCATTTTTCAATTTTTAACAGCCTTACACTATCATCATTTCAAAGGCCCATGATTAGAGGGACTAGGAAGCTCTATGTACGTAAATTTGCAGGTGACACCAAGCTGAGTGATGCTGTTGACACCCCTGAAGGATGAGGCCATCCAGAGGGACCTGCACAAGCTCGACAAGTGGCTCATGGGACTCTCATCAGGTTTAACAAGAGCAGGTGCTGGTGCTGCTCTTGGGTTGGGGCTGGGGAATGAAGGGACTGAGAGCAGCCCTGCCCAGAAGGATTTGAGGGTGCAGGTGGATGAGAGGCTGGACAGGACNGAAGGAAGGAAGGGAGGAAGGGAGGGAAATGGCAGTGTTGTGTCTGTTACAGCAATCCCTGGCCAAGAATGGTGTGATTCTGCTGCCCCTTAGGGCTTTCTATAGAGAAACCTTCCCTGTAAAGTGACAAACACAATTCCCTGTTGCCAGCACTACATCCTTGTGTCCACAGGACTCTGCTGAAACAGTTTCTTAATTTTCATTTTAATTCTTTCAAGGATAAGCAAGCTTTCAGCTGCCAAGGGCTCCTCTGGGGACTTGTGTATAATGAATGCTGAACATGTGTAGCTGTCAAGTTCCACAAGAATAAAGTAGAGAGGTGAGAATAGAAACACAAGAAGGTTAAAGCAAACATTATTTATTATCATGGGGTTTTTTGTTGCCTTTTTTTTTCTTTCCAGACTGAGAATTTCAGGATTCCAGAATCTCAGCAGCACCCAGTGCATTGGCAGAGATTCAGACACACTCTGTACCTCCATCATTATTCCATTCCCACAAGAGAAATTCTCTGGTTTCTCTCAAAAGGTGTGATTCTCCCAGCCTAAACATATGAGTTGTCTCATCCCCTGACAATGATGTTTAGCCCCTCATAACTCTATCCATGGATAAGGCAATACAGGGCAAATGCAGGCTTCCCTAAAAGTTGTCTCCCAAAACTTTAGACCAGACAGCCTGGTAAGAAAGAGGGATTTGGGGTAAGGGATGGGTTGGTTTCATATTTTTATGTAGATAGTATTGCAAATTTTTTCTACATTGAAATAGTTTTTTCCCAT
>VZTH01009135.1:1150441-1173274 GCA_013397815.1 Aleadryas rufinucha | reverse complement strand
GGGTGCAGGTGGATGAGAGGCTGGACAGGACCTGGCCATGTGCACTGGCAGCCCAGAAAACAACCAGGTCCTTGGTTTGTACAAGCTTCTTGTTGAAGGAAGCACTTCTGAAAGTGATTTAACTGCAGATAACACATTTTTCTGTAAGCAAATCCCACTGAGATCTGTTTGATGAGGAGGGACTTAAACCTCACTTTTAAACATCATTTCTTAGAACCTTCCCTATGAAAAAAAATCCCAAAGCTCTCAAACATTTTAAAAGCAAGAGACAATATGTCCTACAGAGTACATGTTCTGTAAAGAGACATGTCAGAAGAACGTCTTGGCTCAGGAACATTCACTAGCACTAAAATAACATTAATAGCCTATTGTCACTAAAATGTAACAATAGGGCTGTGAGTTTGGAAAAGAAGAATGATCTGGTTGTTTAAATCTCTTTTCCTCCAAGCCATTGCAAAAGCAAATCAAGGAAATGAGACAGAAAACAAAGGGAGAAACAAAAGAGAGTGAGAAAGGAGTGGAGAGAAAAACAGGNCTTTTTTTTTCTTTCCAGACTGAGAATTTCAGGATTCCAGAATCTCAGCAGCACCCAGTGCATTGGCAGAGATTCAGACACACTCTGTACCTCCATCATTATTCCATTCCCACAAGAGAAATTCTCTGGTTTCTCTCAAAAGGTGTGATTCTCCCAACCTAAACATTTGAGTTGTCTCATCCCCTGACAATGATGTTTAGCCCCTCATAACTCTATCCATGGATAAGGCAATACAGGGCAAATGCAGGCTTCCCTAAAAGTTGTCTCCCAAAACTTTAGACCAGACAGCCTGGTAAGAAAGAGGGATTTGGGGTAAGGGATGGGTTGGTTTCATATTTTTATGTAGATAGTATTGCAAATTTTTTCTACATTGAAATAGTTTTTTCCCATTGAAGCTTGCGCTTAAAGGGGATTAAAGGGGAAGGGGCTTGGTGAGAAAATTTTTCTTAAAGTCAAGAATATTTCATGGAAGTAGTTTCTCAGAGGAGCTTTCTCAGAGCCCATCAGCTCTGTTCTTTAATTACGCAGGCGGTTCTCTGCGCAGCAGCTCCTCCAGCACATTTAATTCCCTGCAGTCAGTTGATGACTCCTATATATAGTACTACCCTTATTTGTTCTTTTCTTTTCTTTTATGAAACATTGCACATAGACCACTTTACAGCCTCAAAATTTAAGGGTTTTTTTTCCCCGACTCTTTTAAAAATGCTTCTTTTAAAAGAATACCTCCACTCTCTGCCCATATTCACTGAATATTTTTTGGCAAATGTTTGTTGTTAGATATTCTTTCCCTGCAAGTGAACCAATCCATAAAGTGCCACCCACCATGGAAACAAATTTATAAGGAAAAATGTAGTGTTTTTTTCAGCTACGGTGGCGGGCGGCCCCGGCAGTGTAATGAGCCTGCAATAGTGTCTGTACTAACACTATAATTTGTAGCAAGGTGTAGGTACAACAGAGCATCACAGCAATTATATGATTACACCTTGCAGTTTAATGCCTTGTGCAACTCTCCCTTTCTGAAATCATGCTGAATCTTCACACTGTGGAGTTTGAAGTCCCTCAGTGCCAGGAAAATCACCTGTTTGTGGCTGCTGAAGCCAAGGTCGATTCTGCCTTTTTTCCTTTAAATGATGCCTACATTGATGCTGGATGAGTTTTCATATTTGCTGTCACACAAAGGCTCTCTGTCACCTCAGTGATAGAATCAGAGCATCATGGAATGCTTTGGGCTAGAAGGGACCTTAAAGATCCTGTTTCCAATCCCTCTACCATGGCCAAGGACACCTTTCACTAGAACAAGTTTCTCAGGGCCCCATCCAACCTGGCCTTGAACAATTCCAGGGATCCAGCATCCGCAACTTCTCTGGCCAGCATGTTCCAGTGCCTCACCACCCCCACAGTGAAGAATTTCTTCATGATGTCTAACCTAAACCTGTCCTCTTCCAATTTAAAACCATTACCCCTTACCTATCACTACATGCCCTTGTCAAAAATCCCTGTCCAGCTCTCTTGTAGAGCTCATAAATGCTCATGATGAAAAGCAGAAGGAATAGCAAACCCTCCCCACAACACAGCTTACAGGCTGAGCAAACACAGCCACAGCCCACCCTGCTCCTCATAACACCTAAGGCTGTCACATTTTTCCACTAAAACATTACTCTGAAAATGCACCAGCACCCAGCTGAGCTGCTCCCCAGGCTCCCCACTCTGCTGAGAAATTCCCAAGTGATTTCAGTGGGACTGTGGGTATCTGTGTCCACAGGGCTCCTTCTGCTTTTCCAGCACAGTAGCCAGAAAAAGTGAATCTCTGTGTGACCACACACTCAGTGCTGGCACTGCTCAGCAGATGGTGTGCTCCACACAGAGAGTAAGCAGAATTACTACAGGGTATTATACCCCAGAGAGCTCTCATCCAACACACATTTAAGGTCCCAGGCAAGAGGACACTCTTCTTTGAAAGGCTCTTTCTATAGAATGGAGAAACAGGGCTCTTTCAAAGAGCAATTCAGAGCAGAAACCCAATTTAGGTGCCCTAACGTAGCCCAGAAAAAGCTACTCTCTTCCCATTGTTTCTAGGGGAAACCTAGGAACACATGGTTCCCAAATTAGACATCTATCAAAGGCACAAGGGTCACATCCATCCAATTAAAACAAGCATGGTTGGGTGCATTCCTGGGCACTGAGGCCAAGGCATGTTCAAGCCCATATCTGTGCTAGCAACCGGTCTCAGCCTCCAAAACGAGAGGGCTGCCGACCATGAACATTCCCTGGCATGTTGGAAGTACCCATCTGGGCCCTAGAAATGTTCCAGTGGAGTGTCAGCTTGCCTGGGGCGAGACGTGCCAGAGCCCAGGGCAGATGAGTGCATTCCACTGCCCAGGAATGCTTCTGGCCACGTTTACGGTTGCTAGTTTAGATACAGCCCATAAATATCATCCTTTGCTAAGAGTTCTCTAATGCAGATCAAAAGGACTCTCTTGAGAAAAATTGCTAATTGATTTCATGGTCACAGGCCACCAATTTTTTAATGCATTCAGTGCAAATGGGAAAGTCGGAAGGGGGCTGAGTGCACAGCCAAGAAATACTGTATCCTATTTATATAGGGACAACAGGAATGCAGGGAGTTCTGGCATTTGCAAAGCACTCCAAGTCCTTTTGAAGGTGAAAAAGTAAAATTAAAAAAAAAAGTTAAATTATTCTCCTACACTTTTATTCCTGTCCTGCTTCGCTTACACTGGAGCTAATCAGAGAAATGTGAAAAATACTGTTTTCCCCACAATGTGGCAGGCTGTGCTGTGCATTTATACCATCTTCTCACCCTGGATCCAAGCATCTCTCTCTTCTCATATTGTCACCAACAATTGCTTTTTTATTTCTCATTTCTCTGTCTCATGCTCTGGATCTTGATTCTAAAAGGGAGAATGCTACTACAGGTACCCAAACCCCAACAGCACAAAAGAAGTGACAACTGCACACCCTCACCAGCACAGGGAACCCTGTACAGCCCATCAGCCCCATCTCTAGGCTGACCCCATACTCTAACTCTTAGCTCAGCTTCAGATGCCCTTTAAAATTTCCTGGAGATGTTCCTGAATCTTGGTGAGGACTCATCTTTCCAAAGGATACCTGCACTTCAGGATGCTCAGAGAACCTCTCCCTCTCTGATGCACCCACACAAATGCAAGAAACTCATAATATGACTGGCAGCAGAAGTATATTGTCAAGAGGACTGATGCAATTAGCACCATTTAAGTGAGCAGCATACAGAATTAATTTGCACATGCTCCCACAGGGAATAAGTGGCACTCTGGGAACTATGAAAATAGCATCGGGCCTTGGCACTTCCAAGCTAATTTGCTTGTGTCTGCCCCTAAACAAACACAGAGACTGTGTGCCAAGGAGCTTGTCTGCAAACAGCAAAAGGTTTTGAGGAAAGCAATTAGCAGCTACTCTCCATCCAGGCCAGGGGCTGATTGCTGCTCTGGGGCACAGTCCACCTAGTTCTCCCGTTTTGGGAAAGAGGTGAAGCTTCACCATGCAAAGTGTCCTTGATCCTAGTGAGCTACAGGGTTTCTCCTGAGTGGCCAATCATTGCCTTAGCAGAGAAATTGCCATGAGCGTGTCTTCACACTGATGACCTATAAAGTATTTAATAGGATGGCAGTATGGAGTTGAGGTGGAGCACATCCTGCAGGAGCCAGCAGCCACACCAACACACCCTTCCCCAGTGGCTGCTCTATTGGCACAGATGGAACATGTCACTCCTGACCCAGCTGCTGGGCTCTTTGGCACAATTTTAGGTGTGTTTGCTGCCTGTACCCCACAGGCTGGAGAGAACAGGGTGCTGCAAGGCTAAAAAAGTTTCCTGCTCAGCCTTGTGTCCCTGATGAAGAGCAAAGATCAAAGGTTCTGCTCACCTGGCTATGGGGAGACAAAGCCACCCCACCTGCCAAAGTGAGGATCCCAAGAGTGCAGAAAGAAGGGATCAGCACACAGGGCCCCTCTAGGGGTGCAGATGGGAATGAGTAGTCTGTGGATGGTACAGGAAGCACTTCAGGTAGATTGTCTCACCTGCCAACCATCTCACAGCTGCAGAACTGCCAAACATCAAAAATATCTATCACTCTTTCTCCCCTTCTCACTCATTACGTTTTAGAAAATAAAGTTTTTATTTTCTGGGATTTTGCACCATTGGATATGGATCAGTTCCAATGTCCACCAGTGTAATGAACAATGAGATTTCTACAGTGTGTAAGAAGACCCGAGCTAAAACATCTGTGCTTTACACTCCTTTAAAAACTTATAAAGATCAATACCACGCATGCAAATGTTGGCTGTAGAAACAGGAGAAGCATTTCACTAACACAAGCAGATCCCTCTTTTTTTTTCCTGTGCTATTAAACAAGTAATATGGAAGCAAAATTCTGCCAGCAGCAAATTTCACAACAGGGAACTGGTAGCAACAGTAGTGAAAAATGCTAAATCTCTTACAGCAATGGCTGGTTTTAGGGTGGACTCAAGTGTTGTAAAATGCTATCAACACAAGAGAGGTGTTTTTTGTTTGGGGTTTTTTTTTTATAATTTGGTTTTTAAAATAGCAATTCTGTGTTAGTCCTGTAATTGAAACGACTGGAGTAATTAAAAATAAACTCGGTGTGAAGCTGCGGTAGGTTGGTTCTCACTGAATAGGAACATTACAGTATTTCTGCCATAAAACCCCATCAATCTCACTTGCACTCGGCATTCATGGAGGGCACATTCCCCAAATGAGCCCAATGGAGCAGTGCAGCCACAGATCTGCTGAAGCCATCAGTTCCCACTGCTGGCTGGAGGGACAAGACAGTCTGTCCATTATCCTCCCATGTGCCACAACATGGAGACAAGAGCGTGGAGTCTCCTCATCTGAGCGCTGCCAGAAGGCTGAGATGCCAAGTCACGGTTCATAATTGATTTCTTAAAAAAGCAAATCCTGGGCAGACTGCAAATGTTATTTTATTTGTTAAATTTCTGTAAAAGCAATTTCTTGTCCAGAATAATAACGAGAAATCCAGGTAAGGCATTCTGCTCCCTCACAGTAGCTCCAAAAGTGAATTAATTAGAAGCAACTTGTTTCAAAGCTCATGGCTTTTCTGCTGATCAATAAATACACACTAGCTGTTCTCAAATAACTTCCAAGAGAGAAATATAGCCCAAGGGTAAATTTATGAGGGACTCTGACTGCCATTACTCTTCTGGTGTAATTATACAACTGCAAATTGAACAGTATCTTCTTCCATGTGGGTATTTTTGGGGGCTGCTGTAACTGTGGCTTTGGGACTCTGACCAGCAGCAGTATAAATATATCATAAGAGCAAAGCAAAGAAAATTGTGTATAAATATGAGACATGACTCTGTCTAAGAGTTTGGTTTTGTTCTGTAAAGAATTGTAACATCGCCTTTGCAAAACGGAGGGGGTTTAATAAAAAAAAGTGACTTTGGTCTCCTCTTAGAAGAAACCAGGTTAAAATAACATCCTGGCTGAAAGATGCTGGTTTTGGATGCACCTCAGCAAACTCAGAAGTTTGCCTGGTTGCTGTCCACATCCTGCCACTACCTGAATGTGGCCTTTCCTCGGCAGGACATGGAACTGGCCACACAGAGGCAGTAGGAAGTGGCGGGCATGTGCCAGCCCCAAGACCAGCTAGAGAAAGCAATGAGATACTTCTGTGGTGGTACAGCTCTTCAGAAGAGATCCTTTAAGAGCAAGCCATCCATCTCATAATCTTCATGGGGATAAATCTTGGGGACACCAATGGAAAGAGCATAAGGATTATTGATCATGTGGGAGAAAGAGCTTGTCCCAGACCGGGTGCCACCACAAGCTGGTGGCTCTCAGAGCTCTGCCTCTGCCTTCCAGGGTGCTACAGAATTCAGCAGAAAAGAGACATCACTCAAAATGAGTGAGGGATGGCAGAAGCAAGCCCAGTGCCTGCTTCTCTACCTGCAAAGGGTTTAAACAGCCCATTGATATCTGTAAAGGTCTTTACAGATTTAAAGACCTTTTGGAGACTCTCTGGGTTTTTAGCATTCAAACACACCTAAAAATAGCCAGGTTGAAAGCACTGGGTTCACTTCTGACTTAAATTGTGAAAGATAACTTCAGTCCAATGTTAATTTTATCTAAACAGCTTCATCCACCTGCCAGTTCCAAGCATGCCACCAGGCCCTAACTTTCTAAGGAGGTTTGCATAAAATCTGGGTTCTTCCTTCCCATGGACACTTCAGCAATCTCTCTTCTGAAGCCTAAAAGCAGCCAAAAGAAAAGCAACTTAACAGGAAGTGGTTTTGAGGGCATCTGCCCCCTCCACACTCTGCTAAACAAAGGATGTGACAAGTGGAGCCTGGAAAACAAGGGTTCGTGAGCAATAAATCAAAGCAGGCACAACCTGGGCTGTGTTACTCCAGCCAGGTGCACATAGTTCAAATGCCAATTTCCCCTTTCTTTCCCCTGACAGAGTTTTCCCTGCTCAAAAATTTCAAACTCTCATTTTTAAGGAGGTCTAAGAAGATATTTCAGACAAGAACACTGCAAAAAGGGGAAAGGGCTAGAATCAAACCAGACCACAAAAAATAAATTCATCAAGAGGCAGAAAGCACATGGATATCAATCAGCAGCTACAGCCTTGCCACTTCTGGGTACAGAGATCTTAATTCCCCACTAAAAGCTTATCTGTGCCAGAAAAGCCCCCATTTATCAAGCCCTCTGCACTAATAAAGGGCTGCCACACTGTGCAATACACCTGTGCTGCCTTATTCATGTGCCTGGAATCAAATTGTGCTATTGTTGTGCCAGTCTGCCAGCAGCACAACCCAAGCCTCCCCACAGACATGCCAGGATGAGTTAATGCTGTAAAATTTTCAGCTGCAAGGCCACAAAAGGTACATCCCAGCGTGAGAGAATCTGTGTTTCCAGAGGACCTGCAAAGTCAGCCCAGTGGTACCTGTCCCCATTGTCCCTCTCCAGGGAGCTGAGCTCGCTGACTCTCTGAAGGGGAACATGGTTTGCAGTGATTTTTTAAAACATATTGAGTAATTAATATTTTGAACCAAAACCAGAACTTCTCCACCTTGCAAAAAAAAGCTGAAGTCCAAAAAAAGCATTTTAATAGCTTCAAAGATTTTTTCCCAATCTTTCTCCATGATCAAAAACTCATCTAAATTGTTTTTGCCCAGAAGTTTTGATCTTGATGAATTAGCATTTTTCCCTATGACAGGCATTTAATTAAGAGGTCCCAAATCAAGTCTGAGAGGTTTCTTTTCACACAAAACATAATGTCTGCTAGCCCATGCACCTAAGGGTATATGATGTAGGAGGTGGGTAATTTTACCTGCTGCCAGTTAGGAATGAGAGATTTGGAACTGACATTTAAATCTGAAATAAATAAAATGTTGCAGGCAGCAGTACAGTGTATTAGCTCGAAAGGTTCTGATGAGTCCTGAAGGACAACATGCAGCATCGTGCTCATCGTGCATGCTCTTCTCCAGCCTGAGAAGGAAAGGGGTTTCAGAAAACCTCTTGTGGCCTCAGGAAAGGAGATTTGCTGTCTTGTATCAGATGCCTCAGCAGCTGTTCAGCAAGTGGTCTGTAGTAAAACTGATCCCCACAAGATGTTTTTGCAGGGTCACTTCACATTTTAAAGCACGTCCAAGAGATTTGGTTTTTTAAAAATTTTTAATTAACACATCCCTAAATTTTTCCAAGGACCTCTGAAACCTGTCTTTCAAATTTAGGCCAAATACCAATTCATTTCTTTCCTCTTGGACTTTTTCTCCCCCCCCCCAAGTGATGCTTGTGCAGAACGTATACAGGGAATTGCTGCATCCTCAGTCTGCATCACCTGGCATGGGCATCCACTGGGATCCTCTTCAGCACAGCTACTCTGGGGATTTGCACCTTTGTACAGTGCTTAAATGAAGATGCTCTCATTGCACCAGAGCCACACCGGCACTAGGAACCAGCCAGACTCTACTTCTTTAATGTTTTTTTTTAACTCTATCCTATAGAAACACTGAATCACATAATCATTAGGGTTGGAAAAGACCTCCAGGATCATTGAGTCCAACATTTTAACCACCATGCCCACTAAACCATATCATAAAATGCTGTGTCCATTTTTCTAACACTTCCAGGAATGGTAACTCCACCTGGAAGCCTGTTCCAATGCTTAAACATTCTTTCAGTGAAGAATTTTTTCCTAATATTCAACCTATTTTCTTAGGTAATTTCCCTCTTTCTGCACTGGCAGAGAGGCAGATTATAATCTGTATAACTGATACCTCAAAAAGCAATTCTGTTAGCTCTTGAGCAGTTATTTTCAACACCTTATAGAGGGGATGTTGGGCACTAAGCAAAATAAAAACAGGAAAGAGCAGGGACAGAGCTTGGCTGGGACATCCATGTGTCCCTGCACACAAAGAGACAACAGCCAGGAGGGCTCACAAACACCCAGTAAAGGACAGGGCAATCAGCTTTGGTTTTATCAGGGAGGACTTGAGAAAATCAACCCTGCAGAGTCATTCCCAGTTGCCCAAAAGGTCCAGAAGTTAGACATTTGTGCAACTTCTGAGCAGTCAGAGCTGTTATTTCACCTGGATCACAGCATCTGTCCCTCAAGGAAGACGGAAAAATGACATCTCAGCTTTACTTCCTGGGGAAGTTGCCAATTCAGCAAGGTCTGACTTGCAGTTTTACGTTATCCATGCAGAGGGAGAACTGGAAGAGGAGCTAATGTTATCACAGCAACTGCAATCCTAAGGAAGTTCCCAGCTGCCTTTTGCAGGTGGGATTCCTCCCCTCTTAAAGAGAGACTTGAGCCTTAAGTGAGTGTGGTGAAGGCTTGTGCAAGTTTATCTGACCTGGCTTGCAGAGGTACTGACTTGGGGAGTGGATATTTTAGGTGCTGACCTGAAGAAGAAATTGTTTCTAGGTGAGGATCACGGGAGAATGAGTTTGTGCTTGCAGAAGTGTGTCAGGGCAAATGCTGGGCTGGGACTTTCTGTGTGAAGGAAGGAACAGTGAAGTCTGCTGCAGGAAAATGGCTAGACACATTAAAGCTTTTCATTAGCACTTTCTGATAAGATTATAAATATTCTGTATAATTGCCATCAGCTAGAGTGGCCAAAAGCCTGAAGTGGCAAAAGACCGTAAGTTCATTATAAAAATTATGCAGAACACACATGAGAGGGGAATGCAGAAGATGGGAAAACAGAGCTGAGGAAGTTAATCCATTTCTTAAAAGAATCTTTTAATAACTCCAAAACCTGCTGCACAAGTCCCAGTGTGGACCAGTTGGCCCCTTGCCACCTTCTCCTCCAGGGCAATGGAAATGGGATCCATCAGCTCAGCAAATACCGCCGGTGAACAAAGGCCCCACTGCCAAGATCTGCTGGCACCGGCACCATTCCCACGCATCGCCCCACAGCCCCTCCAGAGAGCAGGGCTGCCTTTGACACGTTCAGCCCAAGTGTCCCTGCTTGGCACCAGCACCCAGAGCTTTGTGCTTTTCCCCTCCCTGTTTCCCCCTGGGTCTTTGGGAGGCCTGGGCTGCCTGAGCCATCCGGGGGGTTCCCTCGCACGCTGAGCCGACCTCATTGTGCTCTGCCCCAGTGAGCACAACTAACAACCACGGCTTGCCTCCTTTAATTGAGGCTCTGAATAACTGGGGGCAAGTACCCAGCCCCTCCAACAAAGGCAGAGCTCCCCTCGCCGCAGAGCGCAGCTGCCGCTCACGCTGGTCTGCACTGGGATGTCACAAAAGCTGAGCTATTCTGCATGGAAAGCAGCTATCACAAAACCCAGCTATGAGCAAATGGGGGCCAGCGTGAATTCCAGGAAAGTCCCCATGGCACAGAGCATGTCCAGCCCTCCACGCCCCACGCTTGCTGAGCACCAGAAGCTTGGTGAAATTATTTTGCCCCGCAACAGGTTTTTCTAAGAGGCTGAGGAACTCCAGAAGAATGACATCCATGCTGGGGATGAAAATTACCATGAAGGGTGTTTTTCAGTTCAGAATACAAAACAGATTGGCTTTTCTGCAGGCACTGGTAAGCAAAATACTAATTAGTACAAAGTATGGTGATAGGCCAACTCTCTTGCTTAGTTGCTCATTCATTAATGTGAAATTAATCTGGATTTAGATCAGTGTAAATGAGTGAGGAATGTAGCTGGGTGTTTTGTTTTGTGTACACCCATTTGCTGCTGTTGCTGTTCACAAAGAAACAAAGCTAAAAGCACAGCACAGGACACTTGAAAGTCAGCTCTCTCCCTAATGAACAAGGCCTGCTATCAAATAGATGTGTCCTGTTACAGCTGTGAGCCGCCAAAGCTCAGTCTGAGGATGTGAAACCATTCAGGTGAACAGAGATGAATCTAGATAAAGCTCACACAGAAATAAAAACAGGATACAGGAAAGGCAGCCTGCCTCAAGTTCCCCATGTGGAGGGAACAGGACAGCCTTGGTTTGGTAAGCAGCAAGAAATCTTCATATGTAATACAAGAAATCTGGAGAGGAACTCTTTACAGGAGCAGGTAGTGACAGGTCAAGGGGAAATGGCTTCAAACTGAGAAAGAGTCGATTTAAGATTAGATATGAGGATTAGGAAGAAATTCTTTATTATAAAGGTGATGAGGCCCTGGCATAGGTTGCCCAGAAAACCTTTGGATGCCCCATCCCTGGAAATTTCAAGGCCAGGTGGGATGGGGCTTTGAGCAACCTGATCTAGTCAAAGGTGTCTCTGGCCATAGCAGGGGTTTAGAACTAGATTATCTTTTAACTTCCCCTCCAACCCAAACTATTCAGTGATTCTGTGATCACATTCTTGGCTTTGGCCATGAGATCAGACCTGCTTTATTTCACTGGGCTTCTCATCCCAGCAACATTTTAGATGATATTTCACAGGTAACTGTACCAAACCCCAAATCCACATAGGAAAAAAACCACCACAAAGAATGTGATTTGCCTGAGAACTACTTACAAACCCGACAGCTGTGCCACTACACAAAAAATGGCAACAGCATTTATGACTAGCTGAGGAAACTCCCACCCATCCCAAAATAGTGTAGTATGGACCAATGCTTCCACATTCACACATCCCGTCTGCTTTACAATGCTCAGCACTTCCATACTTCTATACAAACCAAACTCATTCTTTGGCCAGAAGGGCAGGAAGGCAGAGCCAAACTATTCTCCCTACTCCCATCCACCCAAAATTGGGATGCCACATTCCCACTGCCCATTACGGAAAGGTTCCTGTCCTGGGACTCTGCTATTCCCTGAACCATGTCAGGTCATTGTCTAGAAAGAGCTCATTAGCACAGAGTGAACCCATCCCACCGAGTGTCCTATGGGCTGTGGTGGGGCAGTGCCAGGGCCCAGGACTTTTACTGGCAGTGGTGTGGCTTCCAAGGGCCTGTGCTGACACAGGACATCCCTCTGGGTGGCATTTCTCCTGGCTGCACTGTGCTTGCACATGAAGAGTCAGGCCCTCCATCACTGCTGCTCAGCACAAGCATCCACAGAGATAGCTGGGGTATTCAAAGGGGTTCCCTCCATCCCAGAGCTCACGTGGAGATATCCAAAACCAGCAGAGATTTGGCTGAGTTACTCAAATACTGGTTACAGAGTTGCTGGAGCGTGTCCAGAGAAGGGAAACAAAGCTGGGGAAGGATATGGAGCACAAGTCTGATAAAAAGCAGCTGAGGGAGCTGGGGGCATTCAGTCTGGAGAGAAGGAGGCTCAGGGAGATCTTATCACTTTCTACACCTCCCTGAAAGGAGGTTGTAGCCAGGTGGGGGTGGGGCTTTTCTCCCAAGTATCAAGCAAGAGGACAAGAGGAAATGGCTGCAAGTTGTACCAGGAATTGGATATTAGGAACAATTTCTTCACTGAAAGGGTGGTCAAGCATTAGAGCAGGCTGCTGAGGGAAATGATGGAATCATCGTCCCTGGAAGCGCACAAAAAATGTGTAGATGTGGCACTGAGGGACATGGTTTGGTGGTGGTCGTGGCAATGATGGGTTAAGTGTTGAACTCAATAATCTTAGAGGTTTTTTCTCACTTTAATGATTCTGTGATTCCGTGATACCAGTGGAGCACAAAGGAGACAAGAACATGCTGAAAACAAACCAGTGGTCACTTGTAACTCTGGCAGTTTCAGCTTCACACAATGTTGCCTTAAGCTCATAGTGGTGGCTGTCGTGGCCAGAATGCCTTCCAGGTGACAGTGACTCCATGTTACAAAGGCCCACATGGGAATTTCTTTGGGCAGGACACAATTTTATATGGTGTTACAGAAAGAGGGAATTTTCATATGAGGTAAGAAGTAAGACAAGGAAACTCCAAGTCCTTTCAAAGGCTTGATCCATCTTGGATCTGTTTTTTTCCTAGCCATCCACTAGCCATCACATCATTAGCTTCTCAAAGAACTGACTGTCTTTATAATAATCCAAGGCCAGCTTCTTCGAATTGTTCCCCCACTGCCTCTCTGGGAAGCAGAAGAGTTAGGGAGAGTGATACGGACTCGGTGCTCCTGCTGGGAAATTGAGAACTTGCTCCCTGCAAGTGACGGTGATCACCACCCTCAGTGCCTGACCCCTTTCCCTGGAAAGTGCTGAATATGTGGTGTTGTTTTCTGTGCCCATAACTGACTCAGGATTAGTTACTGAGAAACAGCTTGGCAGCATTCCAGACCATCACACAAGAAAATCACTCTATTGCCTTACGGCCAAACAAAGTCTACAGTCTGTCTCTAATCGCCTCCATTGGAGCACAGTTTGCCTTCTAATCAAAGGCCACGTTTTCCATTTTATTTTTCTTCCCATCTTCCACTCATGGCAGGGCCAAGATGCTGCAAACATTCCTATATATGTAGACATTTAGAGATTAAAATATCCTTCCTCCAAGATCTGAAAGCTCAGAGTCTAATAGAGAGGTTCTGGTGGATTTTCTGCTGGAAGAAATCACAGGGAAAATATATTGGTGATCTCTCAACAAAGCTTTTTTTCCATCTCTCTGCCAGACTCACAAATTTTACCGCTACGGAAAACTATGACCAGCGTCAAGGACACCAGACATCTCATGTTCCACAGCAATATCTGCTCGTTTGGAAAAGAATCTTTCCTTTCTCAGAAGAAAATGCTGTCAAAGCCAGCAGTTTGAGGCCAAGATGATCAAGACCTCATCTCTTACAAAGGCATCAGCCTGCATTTTAAAGAAGCCAGAGCACACTCTACCAGCCCCATAGATGATCTTTTTTTCAGGGATTAACTATGCTCAGAAAAAAATGAATCTTATATGCCTTTTAAGAAGCAGCTTCTAGTTTCCACTTTTGTCTTGCTGAAGGGAATCAGATAATCAGTGCAACAAATTTTAACACTGATGATGTGCCCTCTATTTCCATGTTTCCATACTTCTCCAAGGCAAGATGGGTACTAATGGTCATATCTCCTCATTTATTCTTCCACAGATGGTTTGGGAGTTTTGATCATTACCAATGCCAGTGTTTAATGTGGCATGAATTTTCTTAGTCAGTGCGAGGTTATGTACAAGTCCAAATAAAAGAGTAATTTAAAGATAAGATTCAGTGTCGTGGTTCTCTTGACATCTTGCACAAATCCTGAGCAAGCCCAAGTTTCCATCACACAGTATCTGTCCAGACAAAAATAAAACTGCACATATACATCTAATCTATTATTTGCATTAAATTCTTTATACATGTAGACAGGACATCAGCCTGTGGGACCGAGTCCAGAGGAAGCCACCAAGTTGATTAGAGGGATGGAGCATCTCTCCTATGAGCAAAGGTGGAGAGAATTGGGATTATCCAGGAGGTAAAGAGAAGGCTTTGGGGTGACCTGATTGCAGCCTTTTAATAGCTGAGAGATGGAGAGAGACTTCAAACTGAAAGACAATAGGTTTAGTTTAGATATTAGAAAAAAATTGTTTTACTCTAAAGGTGGTGAAGCACTGGGACAGGCTGACCAGAGAGGTTTTGGATGCCCGATCCCTGTCAGAGCTCAAGGCCAGGCTGGATGGATCCGTGAGAAACCTGATCCAGTGAAAGGTATCCTCGTCCATGGCAGGAGGTTGGAAATAGGTGATCTTTAATGTCCCTTCCAACCCATTCTATAATTCTATAATAAACTTCCAAATGTAATTGCTTTTGAGTTAATGTTGCTGTGAGGTACCTTACTAGAACCACTCCCTGAGCTGGCCCATTTCAACCAAGAGAGGATCTACCTCCCACAGCTGGAATTCATTGCTTTATGCTCCACCATCATTAAGAAGAGCTGCCATAGCAGAATGAGTGAATCCAGCAGGGCAGGTTAAATGCTGCTTGGCAGAATCACAGGGGAGTAAGCACTGTGTTGTTTTCCTTGGCGAAAGTTAACATTGACCATTTCTTCCTGCTATCACCCTAGCACAGCTCCTCCTCACCTACAAACCCAGAAGTGTAGGGAGAATCAAACTCTGCATCCAGCCTGGAATTCCAGATGAAAGTGAAATTAAAAGCTCAGTCCAAGAGCAGGAAAACACACAGACAGTGTTTTCTCTTTACTGGCTTCAGCTGCTTTTTCGTGAGTCCCACCAACCCTAGGAAAATCATCAACATGTCAAAAAAAACCCCCAAACCACCAAAAACCCAACAAAACTACAGAAGTTACTGTATAATTATAGATTCATTGCAGATATGTGTCTACACTCTCCACTTTCCCATTCAAAATTATATAATTAAGCATTTACTGATTCAATGAAAACTCAGTCTGTACTATTCTGAAATTAGGACACTCACCTCCCCCCGTGGGAGCACAGATCCACCCAGCATGAATAGCATGTTTATCCACCCCTGTGGTTTCCATTCCCTAGATTTTATTTAACTGAGAGAAAATCACTCCATTCACTTTCAGTTATATATTTATATATATGTGGATGTGTGTGCATATACATACATGAAAAAAAAAAAAGTGTGTGCTATAAAAAGAACTGAGTCTAGAGGAAAAGAAAATAAAGGATGCCTGTACTGCAAAAGAGGCTTGTTTAAAGGATGGATTGTGGGGCATGCCTGAGTCCATGGGAGTAGTGGAGTCTCCCATCAGTGACCATTCTTCACCAGAAATCCACAATAAGGTGAGCAGCCAGCCCCTTCCACTTAGTGACTTGATCAGCACTTCACCCCCTGCTCACTTTGAACCCACCCAGTCACAGGGAAAAAGTCACAAGCCCCTGGGACAAAGCAGATGAAGGGGAAAGGGCCCTTGGTGCCTTCAGTCCCACTGTGTTCTGGTAACAGCAGGTTACTTGGAAGCTCATTCTGTAATGAGGGGTGGTGGGGGAAGAAAAAACACAGACAAAACAACCTCTGTGACTGTGAACTTATTGACATCAATTTACTTGCTCTCCTTGGCATTTCTCCCTCTCACTCCACCACAGAGTTACGGGTAGAAAACCCTTTTCCTGAAAAGCTGCTCTTCTCCTGTGCATTTTGTGGTGAAGGGGAGACAATTATTGAGAAGAAAAAAGGAAAGAACAGAAGATGAAAGGGTCAGCTTTGCACAATTACAGCCTCAAGTGCTCCTGCACCATTCCTGAACTGTGCCAGCATAGCCTCAGCCTGGCACCACACTGGAGGTGCCTGTCAGGCAGCTGTGGAAGAGATGTGAGCAGAAACACCACCCAGAAACATCATCCAGAAACCTACGGAGCCAGCCCAGGTCCATGCTGAGAGCTGGGCTGTGCTGAGCACACTAAGAAGGAGTAGGGACACCCCCAACCCCACCCCTGCCCCCATAGGTAACACCTCCACCTACAGCCAGCAGTGAGGAAACATCTCCTAAGAGTTTCTACATTTGTTTGACGTACCTTCCCTGCTGGTAGGACAGGAGTTCTTTTGGGGCTAAGAGGTTGGATCTCTGTGACCCAATGTGAATTTTCATTATGCTTGAGTGCACCAAACCTCTCATGGAAAATCTTCAGAGCGCCCCACAAGGAAGGGATTTGCACCCCGTGTAACTCTGTTCAGCCAAGGTTTATTTCTGAGGTCTTTTACTGCCCTGCTTTGTGAGCTTAAGAAAACCATTGGATTCACGAGAAATAACTCAGAATGGATGTAAATAGCTGTACAAAGTCGTGACAAGTCACTCTAATAGTTTCTCAGATGTTTGGTTAATTAAACATTTATTATCTTGCTCACTACTAGTTCGTGGAAAAATAATTAGCAGTGAGATATTACTGAGCATAAACACAGAGGAGTGAAACTACTCCATGCTCCAAAATAGAAATTAATGCTTTAGTTATAAGATAAACTAAAGAACCAAAAAAAAAAAAAAAAAAGGAAAAAGGAAACAACTTTCTCTAGGATCTGAACAAGGAAGGAATATTCTTGACCCTGTGAGACTAAGATGTTTTTCAAAATTTTGGTAGCACCTAATACTTTATGGTCAAGGCATATGCCCACAGAAATCAAAGTAAAAAGCTGAGAGACTTTTCTTTATTACAGACCCCCTAGAACAAATAAAAATATCGACCTCCAAAGCCAAATTACTTATAATTAAGTCAAAAATAGTTTGCAGAGATGAATGTAGTGGCAGGGTGTAGCAACTCATCCACTAATTCCATTTATTTAGAGTTCCTATGCTGTTTCCTTGTGCTGTCAGCAAACACGCAGGACAGTATTTTTAACTAAATAATAGCATGCAAAAGGATTTATGGTGAAAAAAAAAATCCCACCCACTGGGATAAACTCCTAATTATAGATGATAAAAATCCTTGATTCTGAGCCAGTCATACATTAAAGAGATTCCTGTGTACCATCTTACATTGCGTGAAGCCACAGTGTCTTACAGCTTGTAAAGCTGTGAGCACATAAATACTCAGCTGGTGATAAATACATTATAAATATAATATTAGCCCAGGAAATTAATTCTTCAGGATATTATCAAAGTCACTAGAAAGAACAGTTTATCAGGCAGGTAAATTAGACAGGCATCTGCTGCTATGCTTGCTAATAGGAATCAGAACAGCCAGTGTAAATTACGCTGAATTTTTGAAAGATTTGCAGTTCTGCAAATGTTACACTTGTCTTTAAACAACTTTGTTAAAAATCAGCATGCATGACTCACTATTCCAGCACAGAGCTCTGATAGCTTGGAGGAAGAGTTAGCAGATACATCCCTGAATAAACTAACACAGTAAATTTTCCAGTACATTTTGCTTTATTTCATATTATACACTCACAATTCAACTAAGACTCATATCCTATTCATTACAAGCAAGGATAATGATGATTTTCTTCTATTTTTATACTCTGTTACCCTTTTCATTAGAGCCATGAGTTCTAATAGAGTCACAGGTGTAGAAGTGAGGTTATTTTTCTGGAATGGGAATGGTGATTGCAGATTGTCAATAAGCTCATCTAGGGAAGGAACATTAGGGCCAACATCTGCCCTGTAGCAAAACTCTTGGGACTGGACACAGCCATAATATATAGGGAAATATGGTGTCAGGAATTGAAAAAAATGGATATCCAGTTTCCTAGTCTAGACACCTAAGTGACCTTTCCAAAGTGCCTAATCTGTGCAGTGTGCTGCACCAGAGAGCACTGAGACTGAGTTTCAGGGATCTGTGACTCAAAGGCTGGTCTGGATCGTTTCAGTCCCCCAGGGATTGTTAATCCTGAGCACATCCCCTCTCTACCATGAGCCTTCTTACATGTGTTATGTTTATATATGAGTCGAAACATCCGAGACAAGCCATGCTGTATTCCATCAGACAAGCCCTGCTCAGCAATAACAAAAACATCTCTACATGGTCAACACTGTGTTCAGCAGAAATTTATCTATCTCCATACCAGCCACCGTGAAAAAAAATTAACTCCATCCCTGCCAAAGCCAGAACACTACTGCAGAGGTGCCATTCACATGGACACTTCTGCAAGTGGCACCCAGAGTGAATTCAATGAAAATCTGAATAAATCATAGAATCATAGAATGGTTTGATTTGGAAGGGACCTAAATGATCATTTAGTTCCAAACCTGCCATGGGCAGGGACACCTTCTGCTAGACCAGGGTGCTCAAAGTCCTGTTCCACTGGAACCTGTTCCAATGCCTCACCACCCTCAAAGAGTTTCTTTCTACTATCTAATCTAAATTTACCTTAACTCATACTCAGAACTCCACTGGCTCAAAGTCATTTACCAGCTTTTCAATCCCATTCACAGCAGGATGACTTTATCCCAGCAGTTCTTCCACTGGGTTTGTTCACCAGATCCTCCAAGTGATTTTTTAGCTTGTCTCTATGGGAAGACAACCAGGATGCACCAGCAACATGGGTTTGGTTAACATTTGAACTGGTCTGAGTTGGCATCCTTCCCATTTTGGTTCCAGTAAAGTACAGTTTGGTTTGGGGTCTGACTTTGCTACAGTGAGAACTGGAAAGATCATTAAGCACGAGTGGATTCACGCTTCAATTAACAACAACAACAAAAAAGCTATTAGCAGCAAAGGTATCTTTCAATAATAGTAATTAAAAAAGCTGTCCCTGTTACTCTTAATTGTATTGCAGCCATTAGTTGTTTCTTAAAGCATTATCTCCTTGCTGTAAATGAGTCAACAGACTGCAGCAGGTAATATCATAACACAATTCACTTCAAGGACCAATTTGTCACAAGACTTAGGAAGAAGCCAAGGATAAGGGAGAGGGAACCATTCTTCTCACAGGAGTATTCCCTTAGGGATTAAATAAATTTGGCAGTGCAATGTTTGACCCTAAGCAGATGGCAATACTTGGTAACAGCTCTCTAAACTGACACTGTCTCCTTGGACTGCACAAATCCTGCAGCATCAGGGAGCTGGGTGAGAAATGCAGCACGTCCACCTCAGCTTGCAACAACACTGAATATCCAGCAGCAATATCAATTTCAGCAGACTCATGTACTGGCATAAGGAAGCAAATATTATTGTATTCCCAGAAAGTGGCAGGGAAAGGTTAAACTCTTTTGCTTTTGGCTGCCAAAGTGAAGAATCCAATGAGAAAGTTATAAAAGCACTCTCAAAAGTGAATGAAAAGAGAGGCGCTCAGAGGCAGAATCATGTCACCTGTCTCAAACAGTCGTCCTCAAAAAGGATGAAACATTCTCTCAAGATGTCTGCTCCTTTCCACTGACTATCAAAAGAGCTCAGACAACTTTCAGGCTACTGTAGTTAGATGATATGAATCCCACCAAAGATACTTGAATATAAAGATTCAAGTTGTCAAAATTTTTAAATTCTATTTATGCTTCTCATTTCTGATCCAACATCAGTCTTCAACCCAGAAACACCCTTTGATCTAAGCCATTAGAGTCATTTGCCACAAAGCTTTAGGCACCAGTGACTAAAATTCTGCTGCACCGTCCCACCTGCGTAATATTAGTACTGCAGCCTCTCACAAAGATGTTGCACCTTCAGTGCCAAAAAAGAGAGGTTTTTATAGTAGATATAGAACAAATATATACATAGAACTAATATATGCTGTCCACCTTGCTGTAAAACCCTGGGGGAACAAAGCACAGTGATTCCTGTGGCAGTGTAGCTAAATGAAGCCTCACCCAGAGGTGGTGGATTGGGTTGATTTTGTGTTGTTACTTTGCAGTAAAAATATCCTGTATTTCATCCTCTCTAAAGCTTTAACATGTTATACCTTTATCTACCTCACTGTAAAAAAAATACTGATGCTTCAGGCTGAAAGGACACAGGTTTGTTTTTCAGAGTTTATATACATAGAAATAAAAATCTTACACACATTCACACACATGTATATGTATTTTATATAAAAATTACTTAGTTTCCTAGAGTACAGTGGAAGTTATAGCCAAACTGACACTGAATGTTGACTATTAATCCATATTAATAGGAAAATTCCTTCATTAAGGAAATGAAGGGAGTTTAGGAACCTGATGACCCATGACCCTGCTGTTCAACAGACAAGGACAGCAAGTGACAAAAATCACCTCATCCAATTGAGCTACCTTCCCTGAAAGATACCTTCCCTACTTCTGGCCAGGATTAGCAGCAGTACTCACAGTTCCCAAAACATGCAGCATGCCAAAAAGCATTTTATGCAGAACTTAGAACTATTCTCCACCATTTTTAAGTACATTAATACAGCAGAGCTTTAAACAATTTCTTAATTACATTTTAAAGAACTTAATTAGTACTTGATCAAAAAGCAGTTCTCCAAGGTGTCAGAGTACTCCCACTGCTTTTGTTTCACATCATAAACAAGCCTACTGATTTGAAAAGGAATTTGGTATTTGGGTGTAACTTGTAGGGAACTTGATTGGATTGAATCACTAACCCTACAATTTACTAACAAAAATAGCCCACCAGTTAAACCACACTGCAGCTCTACCACTGAGGAAGAAATATTCTTAACAGACTGGTACATTACAATTCAATTTTGTTTGTTGGCTTGATTTAAAGAAAAAAAAAAGAAAAGTTGAAATTCAGTCACATTTACAAACATCCACAGAAGAAAGGATGCACCACTTCATATTGACAAGGGATGAGAAAGGAGATCATTGTGTCATTTGAGTTTGAACTCCAGCATTAACATGAATATCTCTGTTGCAGAGACACCATACAATATTTACAGGTATCACAGATTTGTTCAACCAGATGCCCCATCCCTGGAAGTGTTCAGGGCCAGGTTGGATGGAGTTCTGAGCAACCTGGTCTAGTGGAAGGTGTCCCTGTCCGTGACAAGGGAGTTGGAATGAGATGATCTTTAAGGTGCCTTCCAACCCAGGCCATTCTATGATTTTATGATCTACCTACAGCTTCAAAATAAGCCCTTAAAACTTAAATGCCCAGCTTTGCTTTGGTCCTGATCACAGAAATAAATAACACAGGCTTCTAAAGACAGCTCAGCTGAAGACAGAAGCAATGGTTTCATTCCAGATCTTAAAAATAGGTGGTACTGCCCATTTTGTTCCAGGTGTTAATGTGACAGCTTATCTAGATCTGAACACAGTTTTGGTCTCATAGTTCAGTTCTGCCTGTGAAATTGTTTCCAAAATCAGTTTCATTATTAGGAGATGCAAAGACCTTGATTCAATACTGTGAAATTCAATACTGTGAAACTGTCACAAGTTTTCTGGTTAATCTATTTGATGAGAAAGCCGAGTTTTTGTGCCAAACCTTTTCCCAAGTGTCACAGGCAGTCCATGACCAGCAATCACTGCATCTTTCCATGAAATCCAGGACCTGCCATGGTACCTCCAAGCTCCCTCATTAGGTTGAATCATAGGACCTGCAGCTCTCATTACAGTTACTCCTCACTAGTCTTTGAGGCTGGAATTTACGAAGCCAGAAGCAAAANCTCTGGACTATCTCCTGTTAATGGGCCCATCAATGCCTGGCCTCATGACTCACCATCCCATTGTGAGATGCTCCACCCAGGAGGAGGAGCTGAGAATTCCCATCTGTATATAAATCAGAGGTTTGGAACAGCACAAGCAGCCCTTACCTACGGGACTTCCGGAGGACAAGAGCTACACCACTGGACCTTCAGACGAGGACCAGACTCTTTTTCCTACAGGATCACTGCTTCAACAGGACCACTTCATCTGGACTGCCATCAACACCCTGACCAACAGGGTGCCAGGTTGTATTCAGACTCTGTCAGTGATTTTTCTTTTGTGCTATTGCATTTATTTCATTTTTCCTGTTAAATTGTATTTCTGACTTGGAGTCTCTCACTGGTTTGCTTTTCAAACCTTCACAGTTCGTGAAGGCTACATGCCAAGGGTTTTCTCCTCATAGCTTTGTTTTTCTTGGACAGAAAAGCCTGTAACTAAACCTAAAGCCTCAGAGGCTTTTAAGTGCCTTGCCCTAGTCTCCTGCTGAGCATCTGGCCATCTTCAGAGGTTACTCTTTCTACTGAACATTCCTCTGCAGTCCATCAGAGAGCAAACACCAAGAGAGACAGTGCTGCCCCAAGGATGAGTTGTCTCTTTTACCCCATCATTTGGACTTCACTGGGGCACACAGAAAGCCCCCTTCTGATTGCAGCTGGAAAAGGATTGGGCTCCACAGATGAATTTTGAAAGTGCTGAGCATCCACAGCTCCTGCAAAATCAATGAGGGCTGCAGACCCTCACTGAAAAACAAGCTACTTCTAGCACATAAAAATATGTTCCAGCTTTTTGCCTGCTCCTATTTCTGCATTTCTCCTTCACTTCTACATTATTTAGAAATGGCTTCCATAGTCACCACATTTCCCCCC